>JAOEHY010042984.1:0-12065 GCA_025447955.1 Psilopsiagon aurifrons | reverse complement strand
AGGCCGGGTTGGACAGAGCCTTGGGTGGCATGGTTTAGTGGGAGGTGTCCCTGCCCATGGCAGGGGGGTTGGAACTGTATGATCTTAAGGTCCTTTCCAGCCCTAGCTATTCCATGATTCTAAACAGTAACAGAGTACTGTTCTCTCAAAAGGGATGAGAAGGATAGGGATACCTAGTGCTAAGGGAAAATAAAGCAATGGAAAGAAAACAAACCAGATGCAAAACCGAAGTGCTGGAAGAAAGGAATGGAAGTACGCACTACTCCAGTACCCTAGCTTTTTATGATCCCCCTTCTTCAGAACAGTGGTACACATTTAAAGATTTATTTCATGCCATAAAGAACTGCCTACCACTTCTTTTCCCGATCAGCCACATGAGCGACTTCAGTCATGGCTGATTCCTAAGTCAAAGGTGTAAGTCATCCCTACAGAAACATTTGTTCTTGCTCACAGGAAACAAACAGAAGACATGCCT
This sequence comes from Psilopsiagon aurifrons, assembly GCA_025447955.1. Taxonomy (NCBI): domain Eukaryota; kingdom Metazoa; phylum Chordata; class Aves; order Psittaciformes; family Psittacidae; genus Psilopsiagon; species Psilopsiagon aurifrons. The sequence goes on along the minus strand of JAOEHY010042984.1, from coordinate 11,590 downwards.
TCTAAACTGTTCGGTCCTCGTAAGCAAGTGGCAACTTCATCTCACTTGCCTCACAGTAGCGAGTTCTCTTTGATCACTATTTCAGAAACCAACATTTACAATCTTCCAAGGTATCGTTCTTACTTTGCCCTCATTGTTTTTTTTCAGGAAGTAGTTTTCCATTACTTAATGGTTTCCACATATTGTGGCTGCTGGGACAGGTTTCAAAACTTGAATGCCACTGTCAGGCATGTTTGGGAACAGGCTATGCTTGGAGGCCAAGACTGCAAGTTAAGGGATCACAATTTGCACAGTTACAGGGATTTTCCAAACAAACTTAATTTCCTTTCCCAAGTACCACGTGATTATCAACAACAGAAGTCCAATTTCTCATCCATAACATTACGAAACTAAGCATTGTGCAACAGACATTCACAGCATATTTAATTAATTGCTCCTCTTACGTAAACAGAGTACAATCACTTAGAAGTTTACACAGAATTTATGGGCTCAACAGGTGAGTTTAAAGATGGATACAAGAGTTGAGGAAGAATGTGTGCTAAGTTCAAACTGTACTAGACTAGTGTGACAGCTATCATCAGTGAAGACTAAACCCACATACAAAGTTTTAAGAGGCTGTTAGTGCTCTTTTTCAAGTAATACAATAGTGAGACATAAGTAGTATTAACCTTACCTACAGTATCATCAGCTGATCTGTATGTCACAATTGCCAATTAGCCAGTGCTACAGTCTACATGATACATTGGCTTTGGTGACAGAGTGGGCTTAAGGAGTTCCTGCCCATCCCACCCTAATTGTTTCCACACCCACAACCAATTCTGTCATCCCTTCAGCTATGCAGTCCGGACATTTACAGCACAGCCACAGTCCCAGTCACTGGAGCCAGTCAGTTCAGAAACGCTTAAAAAGCACTACATAAGCCAAAAGGGGAGAGAGTATTTTTAACCAGAAATACTCACTGGTTCTGTTTACAGCACAATTCCACAATGAGTTACTTAAATGTTAACTGAGAAGTTAGCAATTTGTGGCACCAGAAGGAGCTGCATATTTCCTTCAGGAAAGGAAATTACAGTAAGTCGGTAGTCCTGCCAAAACCAGTGTATCTTACAACTTGTCACCTCTACTTGCTAAGCAGTGATTGTCGCTTTACACATAAGTCTAGCTTTTATAGGTTTAGAGTGCACCCTACAATCACATTCAAAAACCCCAGGCAATCCCTGAATCTGTATTTACTAGTTTAGACTGGAATAGAGTTGCCATAAAAGAAATTAACTCTTTTCCAGACAGACCTCATATACTATGCTACCAAGTCCCTTTCCCCTTCCTACTCTCTCTTGTGTTCTCTCCAGCTTCCCTGTGCACTGGTTCTGCAGTAGTTTTGGCAAGTTTTCAATGCTGTAGTTTAGTTTCCAAGGGTAAGCCTTGAACAGCAGCATCAACATGGAAAAGCAACAGACTTTCAGAGGTAGTATGATCTTAAAACAACTATCTTGGTTGCAAAATTGCTCCCTGGTGCAATCACTGACAGCTCTGATTTGTCATGTTTCCACAGTACTACACAATCCATAGGCAACATCACAAGAGAAGACTAATAAGCAATTTAATAAAATCAGAATTCATAATTAGTTCATTAAACAAAGAGCAAGGCAATATCAACACACAGTACAATAACCAGAGTGGGAAAGGCTAGAGAACAAAGACCACAGGTGGAGATGTATTTTAACAGGCAATCACCCCACTGGTTTACCCTTCAGTTGAGAATATTCTTTCCAGTAGACTCAGTCTGAAGTGAAAAATGTTTTGCAGATAAAGTTTAAGCCTCATCGTTATTTAATCGATTAAGCTACAAGAAACCAGCTCACTTGTGTAGTTCTCAACTTGTACACAAAAGACAAACACTTCAAAGGCATTGGAATATCCTGCACTATTTTAAAGAATAAAACATCTATTTGCTTATTCACAGTGACCTGGTCCCAGCTCCAGCGCTTTTTATTTTTGAGTATACTAATACACACGGGCGTTTAGCAAGAGGTGTAAAGTTAACAACAGTAAATGGCTTGCAGATCAAAGTAGTGTTTAAGGGCACCAAGCATCCGAAACAATTTAAGAGCTCATGCTCCCAAAAATATAAATGATCTTTTTATATGAAAGCCAGGATGAAGACAACATAGTGGAATCATTCTTGTAATAATTTTAGAAGCAACATATAAGGAAAGGTAAGAAATAATGATCTAAAATGTGGTTTAACATTTCTGAACATTTGTTGTAATTCCTAAAATACCAAATCTGACCTTCCTTGTATTCACTGCTACAAACTTTCAGCACTACAGCAAAGACAATTGGTATTTAGAGTACCTAAGTTCAACAATCAGATTTCTCCTGACTTTTCATAAGAGAACAAATGTGAATGTCTATGTGGATAGTAGGCATGAAAGAATCCATTATAACAGCCTCACTGATTCACTCTATGAGGAAAACATGCAGGCATCCTGCAATGGCAAAGCCACCACAACAGATATGTAATATGCCAGTGCAAGGACAGCTGAATAAGTAGATACCCACCTAAGAGTGCCATTTTCTCCTTTGTCAAGGCTGGTGAAGCGACTGTACAAGCGCGTGATTTGACTGTGTGAGACTGAAGAAGAAAAAAAAAAGAAATACAAATTAGCATGGCAATGATTCCTCATCAGAAAAGATCTCATTACACTGAGCCACTGTAGCCAGAAGTTGCGTTCAAAAACAGATCACACAAAAGTTCTATTGGAAGCACATTGCAATCAGCAGAGTAGTCACTTTATGAGCTGTAAACTGCATCTTAATATTCAAGAAACTACAAATAAGCCTAAAAAATTCATCTAACTTTGCCTTCTACCCATTCCTATTTTTGGTGTCAACATCCCTTGGTTATCTGAGTCAGTAATGGCAATTACTGATTACAAAAAGAAAACTTGTTTGAGTCACAGTTCCACTCTGTTTCCCTTAATTCCTCTAGGGCAAGAAATAATGTGGACACAGCCTTCACTGATGACCTCTACCATCATTCATGACACTGCAGGCCTCTGCTGTAATGTCTTTCCTTCTCTCACTTATCTCTACTCCTGTTGTCTTTTTCCATCTAAAGATGGAAAGTGTACTCAGTTTCTCTGCATCTAGTGAGTGGTCAGAGAGACTGTACACCTGATCACGCTTCCTCCTTGACTGGACTGCCTGAATCTAAACAGTTTGCTCATTTGGGGGTTCACTAAAGTAACTTCCAAGCTTCTAGGACTTTGAGTTAAAAATTAAAAAGCCTGTTTCTAAAGACATTTGGGAAGGAGTCAGGACACAAAGAAAGCAGAAAGTTATTGCAGACCTAAGTTTGCAATTTGAACACAGATTTCAAAGCTGCCAACATCATCAAGATATTAGACAACCCAAGATACCAGATATCTAGATCATTATATCAATCCATGATGGGAGCAGGTTAAACCTATCTAGAACATCAATTCCTTTAACACTGAAAGAATGCCCTACAGAAGGATCTTGGCTTTTCAGAGCCTCTTTGGATGAAGTTAATAAATAATAAGACTGAATTGAATGTTAATGTTTACTCAGTAAAGATGTGATTTTTCTACAATGTTAAACTAGGACCTTGTGTCATTTTCAGATTCAATTGTTTTAAAAGCCTTCACCAGCACATGTACCATACTTTCATTGCTTAGTAAAACTTACATGGGAACAGGTTGCACAGCAGTCATCTGATCTGTGAACAACTGAGGCATTTTATTAGGATCCCTTTTCTCCCCCCAGGTTTGTTCTTTTTCCAGCCTATTTATTTAGGTTCAACTGTTCCCTCCTTTAGGGTGACCTGCCAGCAATTTCATGAGGCTTTTTTTTTTTTCCTTCCTTTGTCTCATCTACAACTTTCATTCTTTGCACAAGGTTCGGCAATTTGATCTGTTCCACCTAAGCCAATACTCCACAATTTCAAGTTAAGAAACATACTCAACAGCAGGCACCAGTATTTTAAAGACTTCTGCATTTCTAAGTATTTTAGGTATGATATGCCATAACCACAACTGATTGCGAAAACAGAATAGCCTGGAGTAAGAAGCCCTGTGCTCCCACCTTCCCGTGAACAGAGAGGGTGATGAAAATTCTACTTAGGTACCATTTCCAAACTGATGTCAGCAACCCCATTTCTGCAACACCTCCATAACAGCTAGTATGCGATAAATAGTACGTAACTCTTGAAGAAGAAATGCTTTTGTTTATCTCATACTAGACAAAAAGCACATCATCGCTATAAAGAAAGAATGATGTGTATTCTTTCATGATTTCCTTTTTGGCTCTCATCTCTCATGAAAGCTGCATTATTAGACACTTTTCAGAGCCTTCTCATACAAAAGAAAGACTTTGTCATTCCCTGTTGACAATAGGAGAAAAAAAAAAAAAAAAAGAGCTGCAGTTTATGACAGCTTCTTAAAACCAAAGGTTAAGGCTCAAAGCTAACTGAAACACAATTTTTTCCTGTACTGCTACCCCACCAAGGTACTTTCTACTCAATCAAATTGGTTAAGTGTTCTGTTCAGTACTTCATACTTACCCCAGATGAACTGATGGAGTTATGTTTCACAGTAAGGAGGCCAAAAAAAAGAACCCTTAGGAATAACATGGGTTCAGGAGAGATACGTATTGCAAGTTTGTTTCATATCTAAGAGGTCCCTTTCTCAAACGCTTTAGTAGGTGCAGTATCATCAGCATCAAGTTTCTAACAAACCACAGGATAATCCAGTCAATAACACTAACTTGGCATTCTCCCCTTGAACTTTGCTCCAGATAAACCAGCATCCCGGGGTTTTCCCCCCTACCTTGTACCTTGCATAAATATTTGCACCCATATGAAGTGTATAACAGTGCTAAGAGCTTGATAGAATTTTCCATCTGCCTAGAGAAGTATAAGAGGCAGTGGAAAATCACATTCTTAAACTCTGGTTACAGGTTGGGGAAAAAAAAAATATGTATTTGATAAAGTCGGAGACAACAAGCATGACTCAGGTTAGCAACGCTTGATTAACAAAGTGATATGACTTACAAAATTGAGTAGTACAAAATACAGGCCACAAAGATGAAGCCCAACTCATGACAATGTTAAGCTCCCCACTTTGAAGACGTAAGAGGCCAACTAGAGCTGAGTGGTTTTACTGCTTAGAATGTCTATACAGCCATCTCAGCGGTATTTATTTAACTACCATGTAAGTAAAACTCTAGGAATGAAACACCACTGACAATGAATCAACTATTGGCACAAGGCAAAGAGTGAAGCCTTTTGGAAGAACATTCCAGATGTGGCAGTTGGTTCTTAAAATGTATTTCTAAATGAGGGGACGCTACCTTTATGATTAAAAAAAATAAAGAAAACCCACAACCAACAGTAAGTTCTTGCTGCATAAGCACACTTGGATATTACCAGTTGTTTATCACAGCCTTCCTGGAGAAGGTTCCCTTGACAGATGGAAAAAGGATCATGGAAGCTATGCTAACTTGCTCAGCTACCCATGACGTTAGTCAGTACTGCCTTCATTTTCTTCCACTCCTTTTCTGTAGCCACTTGTTTCCCTGACAGAAATAAACTATAACCTAAAAGGAATATATAATACTATTTCTGTTTGAAAAAAAACTGAAGGAGGAATTTTCATGTAGCAAGAGCAGATCAACAAGCCTAAGCAGAAAAAGAAGTTTCATCCAGGAAGACCTTACCTGCCTGAGAGGGGAGGGACACAGCAGAACAATATGTATGATTTATGACCTCTCCTCTCTAACCAGTTAGGAAGACAACCTCAATTTATTAACATTCAGTATTTGCTAACACTCTCAGACAGGCAACCGTTCTATTGGCCAAATTAACAACACTGTTACCTTTCCTAAGGTACTTTATATTTACTGAGGACAACCCGATCACAAACTACAAGGTAAAGTAGCTATTGCAGTCCTGATTCAATCATGCTCTCTCAGTTGTTGACTCGAACAGGGATTCTCGCTTTTTTTGAGTTAAGTACACACAACTTTCACAAGTTGCGTTTGTTACCTCCTTTATGCTTTAAATGCCACTCAGCACTCATTCTGAATTCCCTTAAGGCAACTTTCGTGGCAACCTATGAAACAAATAACATTTGGAAAAAAAAAAAAATAAAGCACTATAGTATGAGAGCCTTTTCGGGCTAAAAGCAGCTGCTGGAGAGAAACTCCAGCACCAGAAACTGAGAACTCAAAATCCCAAAGAGTTATCTCTGACCGAAGGCAATACAGCAGACACCAGGAGCACCTCTTCTCTCCCTCCCCACCCGGATCTCGCTGCCGTTAAACAGCCGATCATACAGCAGCAGCTCCCTCTCCCCTACAGCTCCAAGCACATCCAGGACCCGAAGGGACTCGCAGATCCCGGGGGGCTGGGTGGCAGCTTTCGCGTTCTAGTGCGCCAAACAATACCAGCCTCCGCAGCTGGTCCTGCCAGCCCAAGGAGCACCCCAAGTGACAACAGCAGTGTTTACAGCTAGCGGCCGCTGCCAGCCCCGGGCGAGCAGCAGACCAGCGGAGCTGCTTTCCTCTCCGCCCCGAAGGCTGCTCCTGCTCGGCGATCAGGCGAACCAAGAGCCGCTTCCCAGGTCTCCGCAGGCCCACAAGCCATGCCCGCCCGCAGCGGCTGGGGTCGGCTGGGACCAGGCACTGCCCAGCCGGGAATGCAGCGGCAACTCTGCCCTCCCCTGCCGGGGAGCGCCGACCGCTCCGGGCAGGGCTCGGCGCGCAGCCGCGACGGGGCGGACAGACAGCTCCAGGTGCCCAGCCCCCACCGCACCTCCCGGCCCTGCACTCACAGCCCGTCTCCTTCTTGATCTCCTCGATCTCCTCGTCCCGCAGCAGCGTGGACGCCCGGGAACCCATCACCGCCGCTGAGCCTCAGAGGAAGGGAAGGGCCGAGCTCTGCACCGGGCAGAGTTACGTAGGCGGACAGCGATACCACCACCGCCGCCCCAGCACGGGCCCAGCCGCTGCCGCCCAGCTGCACTGAGGCGGAAGGGCAGCCCGCACCGACTCTTATCGCCCCGCCCGCCGCGTCCACCCTGGCCCGGCCCGGCCCGGCCCTCGCCGCCCGCCTCACCCCGCCCCTCAGCCGGACGACGACGGGCATCCGCACGCATGCGCGGAGCACGCACTCCCCCCGCCAGCTTTCCCGCTGTGATTGGCTGCGATGGCTCCGCCTCCGGGGCGTGGCCTCGGTGCGGCGCCTCAGCACAGGCAGTTCTCGGTGCCGCCGGTGGAGCTCGGACTGTGGCATGGCCGTCAGCGGCGAGGGCTACGCTGTGCTGCTGGGCAGAGCTGTTAAAGTCACCCTAAAGTGTGGCGTCTTCCAGGGGGTGCTGCAGCACGTGAACCCCGACCGGAGCCTCCTCTTGCGCGCAGGTCGGGGCCGGCAGCGGCGATGGGCAGGGCCGTGCTGCGCCCGCCCTCAGGGTGCCTGAGGAGAGGAGGGGGTTGAAGGGAGCGCGGGCGGGCCCCGAGCTTTGAGCCTGGCCGCGGCGGGCACAGCGTCGTTGTGGCGTGGGAAGCCTGGGCGTTAAGCTAAACGAAACATAAAGTAGGAATTGGTAGCACCTGCCTGTGCGCTCAGGTGTGAGGCTCTGCGGGTGTAGCAGCCCGAGTTGCGTTCTGCTCGTTGCACGGTGTTCCTACAGAAACCTTCTGCAGAATGAGAGCTGACGCTGAAAATAGCTCATTTATTGATTTCTCTGTTTTGTTTTCCCTAGTTAATAGTACTACCCGGTCATATGGTCTTGCTTTGCTCTGCAAATGATAAGCTGCTACCCCAAACAGTGGAAGTGGAGCTCGATATATGTCTGTGGTTTTTTTCATTTCAGTGAAGAACTTGGAAACTGGCAGAAGCAGTCCAGGAATAAAGATGTTTTTTGCCCCTGAAATAGTAAATGGTGAGGCTTCTCTTACTGCATTTTGGGGCACAGGGACTATGCATACTCTTAGTTCAACATTTTAAACCCACTGTTTGGCCGCTGAATTCTTCAGTTGCACATCTTTCTTCTAAAAGAATTCGAATGTTATATAAACTATGCAACCTTTGTCCCCCCACTACAATAGGTGTACCCCACTCTGTGAAGATCTAGTGACTGTACTGCATTAAAGCTTATTAGTTAAATAATTAATAAAATCCAATAAGACCACTAATAAAAGTAACCCCTCTGAAGGTAGTCAGTTGAGATACGCACATCACATATTTACATCCTGAAGGCAAGTTAATACATTGTGTTTGTTCTTATACATTCTTGTATGTTCATTGTGTATGTTCTTATACATGCAAGACTTTCATTAATGGGCTGCTGGCAAGTGAAGTTGCTTAAAGTTCTAGTTAACTTGGTTTTGTTTTTACTTATACAGGCAAAAGCATCCCTATTCAATGTTCTGTTTTTCTGACCCTCTTTCTGTGATTCAGTGATGATAAGAATATGTAATTATTTAAGAAAAATGTTTCAGTGTATCAAAGTCCTGTGCATTTCTGTTGACATCTGCCTTTCTTTAGGGATAAGGAGCAAATTTCTGAGGGGAAAACAGCTAGAAGGCTGTTACTGGACTTACCAAGTGATTAACTGACTCCATTCTGCCTTTTTCCTTGTACCTTCAAAGTAATTTCCTTGTAGTCTTCAAAATAATTACTTGTTGCTTGATACTGACTTTGCTTTGGTGGGATGCTAAACCATTGGACTTGGTTTTAACTGATAGTATCCTGAAAGGCACCTTGCCTAGGCTACCCATTGAAGTTATTTTATATAGATTTGTACATCAGGGTGATTTTTAAACCATTTAAAGTGTACTTTGAATTCAACTTTTTTTTTTTTTTTGCATGTATGGCCATGGCCTGTGGTAGTAAGTATCAATTATGCTTCTCTTTTTGGGGGGGAGATAACAAGTGCTTGTCAGCACTAGAGAATAAATTGTTTTTTTCTATTGCAGTGGAATTGCTGGATGAGCCAGATTCAGGGAAGGGAACAACAGTGCTCTCTGAGTATGTTGAAGAGTTTCCTTCCTTTCATGGTAGGAGAAGGAGTGGGATGCACTTCCTAAGGGAGCCACCACTTACATTTAGCGTAATACCGGTGTTCAGACTCGCCTATGCTAAGTTTGTATTTCTCTGCTTTACAGTGGTGGTTAGTGGAAGACTCCCAGTGTACAAGAATTTGCTTAATTTGTTTCCTTGTCAGCTTGTGGTTTCAGGGAGGATTTCCCATAATCAATTCTTCTGTGGTGGAAGAGTTCCAGGACAATTACACAGGGAAGGTTAGATTTACACAGGTGCTCTCAAATCATATATAAATGTGACTTGGGGAGGCTGGTAAAAATATGGTTCAAACTTCTCCTGACCCATGGTCCTGGATGGCTTTGGTTTGAGTCTTCTCACAAGAGCACATTTGAACAGTTTATTCTTTCTATTAAAAGAAATAGGAATGAAGTGTTATCTACTGAATAGTCCTTAAAATATAGTTAAAAGGCACAAAGAATTCTGATTAGCAGCAGTCTTGTTCGCTGCTGTCTTCTTTCTTCCTGTTTAGTAAGCCTACATTCACACATATTTGAATATGGTCACCTCAGTAACATACTTCAGTGATAATCCTTTAAATGCACATTTTTAGCTACAAGATTCTTCAGCTGCACCTGAAGGCTCATCAGAAAGGCCTTTTTATTTTTTTATTCTACTGAGATAGATATGTACATAATTTGAGCTCTGTAATCATAACGGGATGGTTTTATATCAATACAATGGAAAGTATATAATAACTTCCATTTGATTACAATAAATTTTCAGATATAAGTGCTTTATGTATTGGTGAACTTGTAAAACAACCCTCCAATTACAGTAACTAAGTAATGGATCAACTATTACTGATTCAGTGTGAAAGACTCATAAATATTTAAATTGTGTGGTTCTTGTATTCGGTTCAGCTACTTCATTCTTTGAACTCTCTTCTCTTGAAACCATTGCTGACCTTGACAGTAAACTTCCATTCAGGTTCTGATTTCACCTTTTACTTTCAGAATAAATACAGAATTTTATATGAAATAAAGGCCCTTTTGTGCAAGATAAGCTTATTGTTGAGTAGCTTTAAGATATTCTTTAAGAACCATACACATTGGACAGGGATGTTGCATCATATGCAGTGGTTCATTGGACACAAGTAGATGGCAGTGGAAGAAATATTTTTATTAAAATGTCCATGCTGGTGGAATGTATAATGTTTTGACATCTGTTCTATGTATGGTTGCCTTGTTCGTGCAGGTGCACTTCAGCTGTTGAAAGGAACAAACAAGTAGACACAGGACCAGCAGGTTGTGGACCATGTAGTTCTCCTTTTTCCCTAGAGAGCCAGCTCAGAGCCTCGAACAACTTAAAATGCTCCCTGTCAGGTAATGTGGATATTAGTCAAGCAATGCAGTTAGTCTGTGTCAGACAACATCTTCCCCAGAGGCCGTCATCTCTTAGTTTGCCTGTACCAGAACAGGATGTGTTCTGAAAGAACAGTGGTCACAGGTAGGTAACCATAGGTACAGAGCTTGTTACTGGCAGGCATGTTCTTTGCCTGCAGAAATGTTCACAATATCAGAAGGAAACTCATCTGCTTCCCAGAATGTTCATCCCGTAGCTGTCACTACCTGTAAAAGTGGCTGAGCAGCACGACTTTTTGGGAAATCAAAGTGCTTTGGCCAGTAAACATTACTCTGGTGATGATTTTAATCTTAAACTTGTTCCTGAAATGTATGTGTCATGACAGATAACTCAATGCTCACTAAGACTCTTTGGTTTTGTGCTGGCTGTCATGTGATTGCATTGATTTTGTTGTGTGCTTCCTGCTGTGTACAACTATACAGATACAGATGCAAAATGTGATCAGCTCCTTCTGTTCTTATATACCTGTGATAAGAGTGCAAGACCCACATAGGCTGAAGGGAGGTTAGCTGCATTTACCTGAGTAGTGGGGGAGAGAGTGAGCAAGGGTTGATGCAATCTGGGGGAGGTTTTAAACGTTTGCTCTTATCATCATTAAATTGACTATTATTTTAGAGTTTATTATTAACACTTGCAACTTACCTAAGAAGAATTTAGACTCTTTTAAGAGAATCCTTCTTTGCCTGTACACTAGACATTATAAAGCAGGTGTTTAAACTCTGGCTTAAATTCTCTTTAACTCCTTGCTCACTTAGCTACCAGTGTTCTATGTGGCACTGTCTGTTGGTCTTGTCTTTGTTCCAGTCTTTTTCCTTCCATGGACAAGCCTGAAAATTAGGTCCTTCTTTAAAAAAGGCAAAAATTTAACCCCCCCAAAAAAAACAGATGTAATTTTTTTAACTGAAACTTTTTGTTTCCTTTATGCAGCATCAAAACAAGAAGTAATGCTGCAACTCACTTTTAAACAGCCAGTCTTTGCATCAAAAAAACAGAACTTTGGGTCGTGTTCTAGACTGTACATATCTGAATTGGATGGTTCAGTAAACTCTTTGGATGCATTTAGGAGTGTCGTGGTTTAAGCTCAGTGAGCCACATAGTCGC
>JAOEHY010042978.1:0-13579 GCA_025447955.1 Psilopsiagon aurifrons | reverse complement strand
CAAGTTTCACAAGCGAGTGAATTCCTTTTTACAAGTAATACATTCTTCATCTCACAGACAGTTTAACATTTCGCAATTCTATTGTTCCAACATTTTATATTACATTCTTATATTGTTTGATAAACAATTCTAACTTTTAACAATCCCATATCATAATTGTCAACAAAGCTGAAATAGTCATTATTTAGCTTTAGAATGCACTGGAACTTTATGGGTCCTCTGGCAAGTGCTATGAGGAGTTAATTGATGATTTGCAAAGAAATGATTCATGTTAAGCTTTCATTTCACTTATAACAGTATCGTAAGAGATTACATTAGCTTTGCTTCTAAGCAAGGGATAACTGCCACGCCTAACATTGTGCTCAAGCCTATTCAGAGTCATTTTCAGGTGTGAATTGTTGTTTGCTGGGATAAGCCTCTCACTGTGCAGCCCTTTTGTTGGCTGCAGGCTGCTGTGTTCCTGCTTCTAAATGAGCCAATCTCATTTTAGTGTAGGATTTTACGCATGTTAATTCTTTGTGCACTTGTTTTCTTTTTATAAAGCAGCTGAGGCAATAACAGTGAATTTCTTCAAAAAGCCAGTATTTCTGCAAGCTTATGATTACCCCTCACTACTCCAACCTATTCTGTGTTTCTCTTTTCAGCAAGGTCTGATTCTATTAAAATCAACTACTGTAGTAACTTGTAGGCATCAGTATTACTCCTTAACTGTAAGACCAAAATCTGCCCTGTGTCTTAGGGAATAATATATCTGCTGCACCTGGTTCTTTATTCAGAATTATGCAAGAAAAGTGCAGGGAGTGTAGACAAGCCTAAGGACTTCTCTATCTGTGGGCTCCACCAGCTCTGAATTTTTTTTTTTCTTCAATTTTGGCTTCAGAATTCTCATGCATCCTTGCGAATTTCTATCATATTAATCCATAAAGACATAAAAGAAGCTCTGAGCTGTATAAAGTTTGGAGGTTTAGAAAGTCAAATAAAAAAATCACAAATTTTTTGCAGATTTGGTGTGAATTGCTACTTCTGTATCAACAGACTATACCTGAATTAGATCCAAGGATTTGTTTATATAGTTAACTGATTAAAACTTGTCTATATTTTATTTTAAATATTTGTGTTCTAAATTTAGCTAGGGAATGTCAGGTCCAGATATAGAAATCAGATAAACTAACATTTTTCCCCATGTCTCTCTTTCACATAATTGGTACATCACAGAGTTGTTTAAAATGGCTTTATGTTTTATAATGACACCACCAGAAAAATTCAAATGTCATCCTAGTTGATTCTGTTTATTCAGTTAATACAATGAAGACAGCAGTTAACTCCAGTTGCTATAAAAATAATTGTGTAGCAATATTTAAAGTCATTATCAATATATAGCCCTAATAATATAGGCTTGAGCACATCTGGAGATTATATTTCATGTGTTTGCAGCCAGAGAAACAGTTAGATAGTCTGATCTCTTGGATAGAATTAAAAATTTCAACCACAGAGCTGCAAAGTTGGCCTAACTAGGGGAGGATACATGCAGCCTTCAAACTTCTTGTTATGAGGTCTTGGGACAAGTGCCCTTGGACTTTCTGGCTCTGCTTCATTGTGTTGATGGCTTTTCCTGCCACCTTAGAAAATCCAGTTTGAAACTTGTAAGTAAGTACATTGATCAGTGTACAGTATACAGGGATCACAGATAAATGATATTGTTTGAGGTTTTTACCCCTCCAAGCTATTCCAAGACCAGTAATTTAATGTGCCTGATAGCCTGATGTTTCCAGTGATACGTGAGCAGATCCCAAGGCATTGGTTTTTCATTAGCACCTCTGGCATCCATGAAATATTTTCTTCTTTTTTTTTAAAGTGCATATGGACTTTCTGGCATCTAGTATAAAGGCTTATTTCTTTCTCGCTTTTCACAGAAGAACCTGAACCACAGAAGAATTAAATTGTTCAGTCATTTTCTGTAAAATGAGAATTTTTAAAGTAAATTAAATGGTTTGTCCTTCTCATATATTAAATATTTCATTTTAGTTATTATTATTTACTGAACGACAACAAACCACAGGCTTTTTATAAAGAAAAAAGGAATTCTGAACTACTACTGCCCTCAGATTTCCCTTTCTGGAAGGGAAAATATATTTATGATACCCTATCTTCTTTCCTTTTTAGGAGACTGTAATCTGAACAAAGCACTCAAAGCTGCTTGGCAAGAGAGTTAAAATTATGGTCTAGATGAGTCCAAAGATATTCAGTTAGGGTGTTGAATTGCTCTTAAAAGAGAAAAATCTGCCTGCCTAGAAAGAAGTTTTTGGTTTGTTTAGTCATATCGGTGTGTAATCATATTGTTGGACTGGTTAAATATTTGATACTACAAAGTCTAATTAAAAAATGTATACAGTATCTGTTTCCCCATCTCCTCCAGCTCTGAGTTCAGAGGAGAATAACTAGTTTATTTTTATTCTTTAGTTTATTCCTAACTATATCTCACAGAAATTCATTAATATTTGTCAGAATTCTGCAGGGAATTATTTCTTACATTGTGTTTCTACACTTAGAAGATTAACATAGTGCCTCAACAGTTGCACAATTGCAGGGGTGCAAATTAACAAGTGCTGCTTGTTAATTTGCACAATTGAGATCTGTAGCAATCCAACAATTTTGGAAAATAAAATTCAGAAAAAATTGGGGCTGTTCAGCCTCAAGAAGAGAAGCTGCATGGAGACCTCAGAAAAGCCTTCCTGTATCTGAAGGGGGCCTACAAGGATGCCAGGGAAGGCCTTCATCAGGGACTGAGGAAGACTGGTAGGCTTGCGGCTATGGATTTAAGCTTAAACAAGGAAAGTTCAGGTTAGGTATTAGAAGAAGTTCTTTACTGTGAGGGTGGTGAGGCACTGAAACAGCCTGTCCAAAGAAGTGGTAAATGTCTCTGGCAGTGCCCAAGGCCAGCTTGGACGGAGACTTGTGTGACATGGTCTTACGTGAAGCCAGCAGGAGGGTTGGAGCTAGATGGTTTGGGTTGAAACTGAGACAAGGGGAGTACAAAATTACAAAGTGAAATATAAAAACCTTTAGAATCAATTTTGAGTAATGTTAAGTTTGATGGCTTTGTAACAGTAGTAATGGAGAATTACTGAGATGCATGATATGCAGAGAAAAATACAGAGTAGAGCTAGATAACATACTGAGAATTCTTGTGCAATGTAAACTCTTGTAGTTGACGTGGTTTAGGCCTTTATGATCTTAGTACAAAATGAGTGTAAGAAAAACAGGCTGAGGAACAGGGCATAAGATAGGGAGTATCTGGAATGGCAGGGGCCCAGGATGGACTGCAGTTAAACTAACTGATAAGTAGGAGGATGGGTTGATTTTTATGTCTGTGGTGTTCACGAACTGATTAAGCTACTATAAGCATCTACTGAGTGTGCTTCAAAGGCTGCCAGCAGTGATGAAGATTGCTGGAAGAAGTTAACGACCCCAGGGAACCCCACCACATTTTTGTACGCATGCGGGGAACTTTCTGGAAAATGATGTAATCCATACATAACCTCATGAATAGGTATGCATGCTCTGTGGCTATATAAGGACTGCTTGTGTAGCAATACAGGGACACATGTTAGGAGGAGCTATCCCCTGTGTCTCCCAGCTCAACAATAAAGAATACCTGCTTGTCGACATGAAAACTTTGTTGGCAAGTTTGTTCCTGGAGTTTTCTCTGAATCAGAACCCAAACCATTTTATGATTCTATGATTCTATGATGCAACAAGTCTATCTGCAGAAGCTACCAAAAAATCTACAGCTATTGTTTGGCAATACCTAAACTGCTAAGCTTATCCCCTGCCTGTGCGTCCTGTTTGGTCACATCCTTGCTCTCTACTTGTCCTGGGTTCAGCAGTAGCAGTCATTTTTTAATCCTTCTTGGTAGCTGGTGCAGTGCTGTGTTTTTGACTTTTGGCCTGAGAACATGGCTGATAACACTGATATTTTTAGTCACTGCTCAAATGTTTACTCTGACCAAAGACTCTCTGGGTCTCATCCTCTTCCAGGGAGGAGGGGAAGCCGGGAGGAAGCAGAGACGGGACACCTGACTCAAACTAGCCGAAGAGGTATTTCATACCACAGTGCATCATGCCCAGGATGTAAAAACTGGGGGCAGGGACCCAGAAGGGTTAGTTCACGGCTCGATCATCGTGTGCTGAGCGGTTCTATACTCTTCCCTTGTTATTTTCCTTATCATCATTATTATTGGTGGTAACAGTAGTGATTTGTGTTACACCTTAGTTACTGGACTGTTCTTATCACAATCTGTGGGAGTTGCATTCTTTCTATTCTCCTCCCCATCCCTCCGGGAGTGGGAGGGAGGAAGGGGAGGGGAGACTCCAGAGACTCTTTTTTTTCTGAGTTACAGCTGGGCTTAAGCAACAGCAGTACTGCTGTTCAGTAGAAGTGGGGACATGCGCTGCAGCTGGCTTCTTCCCAGAGGACTGGAGACAGAGATGGAAGTCCTTCATCCCTTCTCTCCTGCTGAGAGTGATCCTACATCTTTCTCTTCTGTTTTGCGTTACTCTAGCCTGTCTGCTTAAGTTTTACCTAGGTAGAATTAAAGATAGGCTAGTACTCACTAATTAAAAGTAGCAAATCTTAATCAATCTATTACATTCTTGCTCCCTGCACTCTTCATCCTACCAACCAGTGCTGGAGGCAGAAACTGAAGGGGTATTCGTCTGACTTCAGGATTTTAGGTATTTTAGGCTTCAGAGGCTTTTAATATGGCTATCTGTTATCATGGAATCATAGAACGGTTTGGGTTGCTAGCAACCTTAAATCTCATCTAGTTCCAACCCCCTACCATGGGCAAGGACACCTTCCACTAGACCAGGTTGCTCAAAGCCCCATCCAATCTGGCCTTAAACACTTGCTGGGATGGGCATCCACATTATTATGTATTTGTTAGTAGTAAAAAAAAACCCCTTTATTTGGTACTTTTTAAAAATAAAGTCTTAATACATTTCTTGACTACGCCTAGAGCTATCACCAGTAGCAGCATGGTAAATTCATTAAAAAGAACAGGAGAGGAGAAATTGTTATCCATTCTTCTTAAATTCCTTGATATAAGAGAATTCTCCACTTCTCATCAAATAAACAGCTTTACAATACATCAAACAGGGGACTGCGATACAAAGTCCGTATCCACAATATTATAAAGAGCTCAGTGTGTGGCTGATGTTATATATGCATTCCTCACCTTTTTAAAATAGATCCTGGTTACTCATTCTAAATCAGAATACCCAATGCAGTGTGATCAGTGTTCCTCTGTGACTCTGCATGCTAATAGTGATTTTGGACAAAAAGGCCCTCCTTGATACCCACTGAAATGCAATTATAAGCTTCAGAACATACCTTATACATTTTGCAATCTTGCTGTAAAAGGAAAGAAACCTTAATTGCATGCTGTGTCTTTTCTTGAATACATATTCTCCGCAATCAGCTACCCATACTTTCTTTAAGGACAAATGTTTTGAACTCCTGAAGAATTTTCATGCCAAAGAAAGTTTCTAATCCCTTAATATGTTCTGGTTTTGAGGAATGTGAATAAATACAGAATCATAGAATAACCTAGGTTGGTAAACACCATTAAGATCATCAAGTCCAATCATTATCCCTGTACTGTCAGGTCCACATGTCACTAAGCACCTCATCTACAACGTTTTTGAACACTAACACTGAACAAAACTTTTGCAAATACAACTTTACTCAACATTATTTACTTAACATCAAGTTTATGCATAGAGATTTATTACTATTTCCTTGCAGCCCAGAAAGCGAACTGCATCCTAGGCTGCATCAAAAGAAGTGTGAACAGCAGGTCGAGGGAGGTGATCCTGCCCCTCTACTCTGCTCTCAAGAGACCTCACTTGGAGTATTGTGTGCAGTTCTGGTGTCCTCAACATGAAAAGGACATGGAACTGTTGGAACAAGTCTAGAGGAGAGCCACAAGGATGATCAGGGGACTGGAGCACCTTCCATATGAATATAGGCTGAGAAAGTCGGGGCTGTTCAGCCTGGAGAAGAGAAGGGTGCATGGAGACCTCATAGAAGCCTTTCAATATCTGAAGGGGGCCTATAGGGATGCTGGGGATGGACTCTTCATTAGGACCTGTAGTGGTAGGAAAAGTAGTAATGGGTTTAAACTTAAACAGGGTAAGTTTAGATTGGATATGAGGAAGAAATACTTTAGTGTAAGGGTGGTGAGGCCCTGGAATGGGTTGCCCAGGGAAATTGTGAATGGCCCATCTCTGGTGATGTTCAAGGCCGGGTTGGACATAACCTTGGGTGATATGGTTTAGTGTGAGGTGTCCCTGCCTATGGCAGGGGGGTTGGAAGTACATGATCTTAAGGTCCTTTCCAACCCTACCTATTCTATAATTCTATGGTTCTATATAGATTTAATTAATGTTACATTAATAGCAGTTTATACATTTTTCAATGCTCATGCTTTGAAAATTTGCGAAAGATGCATTTTCTGGCTAGAAAAAACAGGAAAGAAGCTGTCAGAAGTATTTTCCCCTCTTCTTTTTCACTTATCTTACTCTCTCAGCCCCTTACTTAGCCTGTTTATATATACACAAATTATAATCTAATGACTGGAGGAAGGCCAATATCACTCCCATCTACAAAAAAGGCAAAGAGGAGCTGGAGCTGGGAAACTTCCAGCCAGTCAGCCTCACCTCCATCAATGGAATGGTGATGGAGCAGGTCATTCTGAAGGTCATCACCAAGCATATAGAAGAGAAGAAAATCATCAGGAGTAGTCTGCATGGATTCACTGAGAGTAAATCTAGCCTGACCAATCTCACAGCCTTATATGATGACATGGAGGGATGGGTTGATAAGGGAAAAGCAGTGGATGTTATCTACTTTGATTTCAACAAGGCCTTTGACACTGTCTCCCATAACATCCTCTAAGGTAAGCTTAGGAAATGTGGGTTAGATGAATGGACAGTGAGGAGGATTGAGAACTGGCTGAGTAGCAGAGTTCAGAGGGTTGAGATCGGCATTGTAGAATGCAGTTGGAGGTCTGCAGTCGGTGGTGTTTTCCAGTGATGAATACTGGGTACGGTCTTGTTCAACTTGGTTATCAATGACCCTGGTGAAGGGCTAGAGTGTACCCCTCAGCAAGTCTTCTGATGATATGGAACTGGGTTAGTGGCTGATACAACTTGAAGGCTGTGCTGCCATTTAGTGGGACCTTTATAGTCTGGAGAGACACCTAATGAGGTTCAACAAGGGCAAGTTTAGGATCCTTCACCTGGGAAGGAAGAACCCCAAATAGCAGTCTGGGGGCTGAATAACTATAGAGAGTAGTTCAGCTGAGAAGGACATGGGAGTGTTGGTAGATGACAAGTCGACCATGAGCCAACCCTTCCAGCCAGAAGGGACAAGATTATCCTGGGGTGCATCAGGAATAGTGAGGCAGCAAGCTGAGGGAGATGATTCCTTTTACTCTCCTCGACTCTGGTGATGACACATCTGGAGCACTGTGTCCAGTTCTGGTTCCTCAGTGCAAGACAGACAAGAAGCTAGTGGAGAAGGTCCAGTAGAGGCCACAAGGATGATAAGGAGTCTGGAGCACCTCTCTTGTGAGGAGAGATTGTGGGAGCTGGACACAAGTTTCACCTCAACCTGAGGAAGAACTTCATTCCGCTGAGGGTGGCAGAGCACTGAAACAGGCTGCCCAGGGCGGTTGTAGGGTGTCCCACTCTGGAGACATTCCAAACCCACCTGGGCATTTTCCACACTTCTCTGGGTGACCCTGCCTTGGCAAGGGGTTGGACAGGATGATCTCCAGAGGT
The DNA here is from genome assembly GCA_025447955.1 of Psilopsiagon aurifrons. Classification (NCBI taxonomy): domain Eukaryota; kingdom Metazoa; phylum Chordata; class Aves; order Psittaciformes; family Psittacidae; genus Psilopsiagon; species Psilopsiagon aurifrons. Next base: position 5,734 of record JAOEHY010042978.1, on the reverse strand, counting down.
CCTTCCTAACCCTAATGGTTCTGTGACTCCAGTTACTGCAGAAGAGATGTATCAGACATGGCTAGTGAGTTAATGTGATTTAGTTCAGCTTTATCCATATACTAGTGGGCATCACCATGAGGAAACATTTTATAAAATTCTTTCATTAGCTGATTTTTTTTTCAGAACAGATCATCTGTAGTCAAACTCATTCTGAATATTTCAAAATGTTTAGGCAATCAATAACTTGCTCATTATTTTTTTTTCCAATCTCATGATATCATTTGTTTCATTACCACAATTAAGAAAAAATTACCATGAGAAATACAGAATAGATTTGTTTTAAACATAATGGACTGCTTTTGTATTTATTTCTATAATGATTGTATAGGAGGAAGGAATTCTTTCATCTAAGGGTGGTGAGGCACTGGAATGGGTTGCCCAGGGAAGTTGTGAATGCTCCATCACTGGCGGTGTTCAAGGCCTCTCAAGGACAGAGCCTTGGGTTGCATGGTTGAGTGGGAATATCCCTGCCCATAGCAGGGGAGTTGGAACTAGATGATCTTAAGGTCCTTTCCAACCCTAACTATTATCTGATTCTCTGAATCTATGCTAAAGCTGATAAACATTTTGCTGGGTTTTCAAATTTTGAAAGGGAAAATGTGTGTGTGTGTTTGTAATGTGTAAAAAATAAATCCTGCATGATAAGAACACTGCCATTAAGCAAAAATATCCTGCATTTCATTGATATAATGTTACATTTTACATTTTCATATCAACATATACTACTTATTTTTAAATCTCATTTTCAAATCTTGTTCTCATTTCCTCATCCTGTTTAAATCCCACTGCACACTGGAAGATGAGATAAAAGTTGCTGCCAAATACAGTCATAAACAATGAAAAGGGAGTGGGCAATTTTGTGTTTCATAAAGAGCTTCTCCCTGGTATTTGGTAATGTCCTTTCTATCCATCATAATATGTTGCTACTAAGACTGGACACATCTACAGGCAAGTATTTAATAGCTGAATATAGAACATGATAGTCAGGAAGAGTAGAAATATGCTGGTTGGAATGCATCTCTCTAAAGACTGAAAATCCTTTGGAGAATCTCAGTAAGTTACTAGCTTGTTGTCATATTTGTAAATAAACAGACTTATTTGTGTAATAATTCAGCAGTGTATGGCATTTATTTTAGCTACAGATCTAAAGAACAGCTTTAGGGCTGAGGAGTGACTATATAAATATAAACACTGAGACAAGCAATGCAGATTTCCGCTCTATATCAGAAGAGCACATGCTGTATCATTGCCAAAATAGCAAGCTTTATATACAAGACTGGGGGGGTTTTGTTGTGGTTTGGGATTTCATGGTGTGTTTTGGTATTGGTTTTTTTTTAGGCACTGACCTTAAGAACCTCTGGCATTTTCTCTTTTTTAATGAAGAGGTATCTCCTATCTGCACTGCACAGAAAAAATTTTCTGAATAATTTCTTAGCAAACACATTCTTTAAAGTTGCCATGTTGTACTAATGTAATCAAGTGTCCTATTTCAACTCAGGCTGATTTACTGGGACAAGGAGAATTACTGATTGTAGGAAGAGAAACATAGTATTTTCTAGCATTTTGAATATAAATCAATTCAATTTTAGAATGTGTTTTAAATGAAATTTTGGGTTGGAGGAGTTGTGGTTTTCTGTATTATGGCGGGGTTGTATTCTCCAACAAATTTATATTTCAGACATTAAGTCCGGTAAGCATTACTACTGAATGCTATGGAAATACTCTGACCTCAGTAGGACTGTTTTAATGATTGCTGTTTATTAAAATTTTAATATAAGTTTTTAGAAGCACATTTGGCTTTTGCAGCAATCCATAGTCATTTCAGAGTCTTGAAAACTGCATAGAGGAGTGTATGTGTTTGACAGAAAGTGAGTGGTGATAAGAATAAGGGGAAAGTAGTCTAGATGCCAAGCCTTTAAAGAATCAGTTCAGAGTATACTTCATACAGAGTGGAGGCATTTAGCAAGTTCTTAAAACTCTTACTCTGGAACACCTCATATGTGCCTCTAATCTGGCTGCAAAATTGCTCCAGGCACATTAGCTTCCCAGGCTTGCTGCTGCAAATGCCTTGCCAAGGCATGTAGATGCCTCTCTACATTATGCCACAAAATGCTAGTCTTGCAGGAGAACCCTGAGGGCAGGAAAGCTTGAGAATAAAAGAAAAATGGAAAGGCAGATCTAGAATTCAAAGGTCTAAACAAACAGTAAAGTACCTGTAAAAGCTCAGAAGAGCATTGATTTACTGTTCTTCCTCAGTCTTCTCTTTTTCTTCCAGAATGCTTACTGGTATATGTCTAATCTTAGAGGTAGTCAATGATTGGAGTCTATATGTGACAGGATGGGTCACCATACAGCTTCTTTCTTAGGTAGGTTTATTGGTTTATTGACTCAGGATGGTGATTGCCATGGGGGAAATTGATTTTTAGAAAAGATGAAAAATTATGGTCTAGTCATATCCAGATGTGTTCCACAATAAACAGGCTGTCAGATATTTGTCATGGTTTAAGCCCAGTCGGCAACGCAGCCATGTAGCCCTTGCTCACTCCCAAACCCTCCCCAGCCCTTTCTCCTCTCCTCTCCCGCTCCCAGAGGGATAGGGAGGAGAATTGAAAGAGTGCAACTCCCACGGGTTGAGATAAGATCAGTCCAGTAACAAAGGTACAACACAAAGCAACTACTACTACCACCAATAATAATAACAATAAGGGAAATAACAAGGGAAGAGAATGCAACCACTCACCACCCACCGACTGACAACCAGCCTGTCCGAGCAGTGATCTAACTCTTCCAGCTAACTGCACCTTTTTTATATATTGGGCATGATGTGCTGTGGTATGGAATCCCTCTTTGGTTAGTTTGGGTGAGGTGTCCCATCTCTGCTTCCTCCCAGCTTCCCCTCCTCCCTGGCAGAGCATGAGACTCAGAAAATCCTTGGTGAGAGTAAATATTACTGAGCAACAACTAAAAACTTTTGTGTTATCAGCATTGTCCCCAGGCTGAAAGTCAAAACCACAGCACTGTACCACCTACTAAAAAGGAGTAAAAATGACTGCTACTGCTGAACCCAGGGCAGATATGAAACAAGATGGTTATCCTTGGTTTACAGACATACATTCCTATGCAGTGTCCTGCAGCCAATATGCTCCATTTTACATAGATCCTAATGACAACCTGAAGAGGAATGAGTGAATTGTGATACAATAGAATCTTTTAACACATGACAGAAGTTCTGCTAGTACCATCTGCTAGAAAGGAGCTAATAACCTGAGTATTTGCAGTAGTCTCTAACCTGTGGTTGAGGAATCTTTTTTTTCCATATGATTCAGTGAGCAAAATAGTATCTGTACGAGAAATTGATTACAGAGAGACCTTGCTTGCTGTGCAGACCATGATTCCTTCATGCTAACTGGAACAAAAAATGGACAGAAGACTGATTCTGGTTATGTATGAGTTTAATTAGTACCATTATATTATTTTTGTGATTACAGCACTGACCAAGAAGTGATCAAGAAATAACTACTAGTGCAAGGCAGTGAAACTTTTATTTTACATTTACTGCATCCAGGCAGCAGCTAGCTACACGGAAGGAATATCAGCATTAAATCTTCAGAATTTACCACAGTGACTGGCAAAACAAGTCCTTGCTACTTCCAGAAAATATAGTTTTGAGTGAACTGAACTGCTGTTGTACCTCAAAAATTTTGGGGTTTTATTTGCACTGTTTAAATTGCAGTGTAGCAAAACCTGAGACCTGTGACATTTAGAAGTCCATTAAACAGGTGTAATTGATATTAATGTGCCTTGAACCTAAATAAAAACATACTAAAGTAGTGTTCCTAACAGTATGTAAGTACTTCACAAGACTGTCATAATATGGCCAGACACAGTAGATAAATGTTTTAAGTAAGGGTATGAACAATGAGGCCACCATCAAGTATGCATATAGTATATACTCATAAATAATTTAGCATTTAAACTTTTTTTAATGGATGAATTCAGTAATTTTTTGGTTTAAAATATAACAAACGTGTTGTATCAGTCCTCTATGCTTCCATTGCAGTGATATCCAATTCCCTGATACATTCATTGCCTAGTTTATATTTGCTTGCAACAAGAATGTCAAGAGACGTTTTTCTCCCTTCTGACTGTTTAAGGCTCTGAACTGCTAATTTGATTTAATCAGTTATCTTTATTTTCACACTGGACCATTAATGTGAACACAACCTGGATTTTGCTTTTTTGCCTGGCCTTCCCATTTCATTATTAGTGGCAACCCTCTTCAGGAGTGGCAAATGGATATTTCCTTCCCTTTCATTAACACACTTAACTTAAATAATAGGTTTTACCAAAGATAGAAAATGCAAAACCAAAATGTGGTCATTTTCCTATCCTGCAATGTGATGATGATAATATGAAAAAAAAAAAAATTGATAGCTCTTAGTCACTCTTTAGTCACAGATCATTTAGGCCAGGACAGCGCTGTTGCTGAGATTTCTTTAAGAAAGGCCACCTTTGAGGAAATTAAGAGCTTTTATTCCTGCTAGTGACAACTGTACATGGTAAGGAAGATTACTGTTTCTTGCCTCTGTTAGCAGCCACAAATGATCACAAAGCATGAAAACCAGTAAATAGGGAAGTGGCTATTTTGTAAACACTAGGGATGTGAAATGCTTTCCCTCTACATCTGCAACTGTTTGAAAAGAATTCAAACATTTTTAAACTGAGTAATATTTTAAGTCATCTTAACAGCAAAGGTCTAAGTCACTGAGCGTAGCTGAATGTTGTATGTCCAGCTTCTTAACTAAGTCATCAGTCACTTTAGCAGAGTTGTTGGAAGGCTATAGAAAAATAGAATGCACCATGTTTTGCGAATTTTTGTCTTCCTACAAAATATATATATGTCTTTGTGTATCTCATTATCGCCTACTGAACAGAATGACCATCCCGTCAAACATATTTTACTGCATGCTTCCTTATGACCACAATTATTGACATTTTAAGCTTAGATGCTGCTGAGTAAGTTTGCTATGGGCTATACAATAATGTATGTTTTATAGATGTTGCTTTCCAAGTACCAATATTAAAAAAAAAAAACAAAACCCCCCAAAAGGATGGTGCATCTAATTAGAAGAATGGCAGGAAATTTGCTCTTTCTGTTTTGATTTTTCTTACTTAGACGTGACTTTGTAATGCTATCTGCTCTCTGCTCCCAAAACACAGGATGTCCTCTCCATACTGCTTATCATCCTAGTGTCTTCTGGTGGATGTCTCATCAACTTGCAGTCCGTTGTCATTTGTCTGACAACTTTTGTCACTTGTATGTATTCTATGTGCAAATACACGACTTTCCTTGCTTTTTTGGTGGTCACATCACTTACAGTTATATAAAACACTTGTAGAGTGTGGCTGGCTGTGCCATCACAGTATTTTAAAATACATATATAGCGTTATTAGCAAGGTACACTTGTATTTGGGTTCAAGGCTTAGTGTTACTGATTGCATCTTACCTAATACACTTAAAATTGATAGGTGTCATGAGTCTTAGCTTTGAATGAATTCATGATCTGTTGGGGAATGGCTGTTAGAAACTGGACACAATGAGGCTGTAGGCCAGCGGATGGAAGAGACCTGGCAGTAGTGAACCAAAGGCTTTTCGGCCTGGACTGGGGGTTACTAACGGACGTGTACGTGC
>JAOEHY010042977.1:0-22706 GCA_025447955.1 Psilopsiagon aurifrons | reverse complement strand
AACCAAAAAAAAACCCCAAAAAACCAAAAAAAATCCTACTCCAAACAAACAAAAAACCCCAGACAAACAAACAACAAACAAAAAACCAAAACAAAACAAAAAAAAACAACAAAAAAAAAAAACCCCAAACTATTTAAAACACCCAAATGTGTTATATTTTCTGGAGACAGCTGATGAGAACACAATCAGTTTTGTGGAAGATGTCTTGTAGAATCCTTTAATGGGCGCTGCCTTTTTTCTAATATATGACAATTTGCAGACTATACTAAACCAGAAAGAGTTGTGAACATGAGTCAGAGTCGAAAAACATTAGTGACAGTCAGAAGCATTAGTGGGCAGAAAATGACAGCATGAGTTTCAATTTTGAAAAATGCACAAAAGAAACACCTAGGGAGACAGAAAACATGAAGCTGGCCACTCAGTGGAAAAAATCTAGCAGATACAATGTAAGAGAAGTGTGGGCAGCAGATACTCTCATGTTGCAGCAATAACAAAACACAACCAAGTTTCAGGCTAAAGTCATAGTATCATAGAATCAACCAGGTTGGAAAAGACCTTTAAGATCATCCAGTTCAACAGCTCCCCCAGCACTGACAAGGCTGCCACTAACCCATGGCACTGAGGGCCTTGTCTGCACAGTGTGTGAACACTTCCAAGGACAGCAACTCCAGCACTGCCCTGGACAGCCTATTCCAATGCCTGACTGCCCTTTGTGGAAGGAATTATTCCTCACCTCCATTTAAACCTCCTCTGGTGCAGCTTGAGGCCATTTCTTCTTGTCCTGTCCCTGGTTCCCTGGGAGCAGAGACCAGCCCCCTCCTGACTCCATCCCCCTGCCCAGTAGTCGTAGGGAAACGTGAGGTCCCCCCGAGCCTTCTCTTCTCCAGACTAAAACCCCCCATGTCCCTCAGCCATTCCCCATCACACTTGCGCTCCAGACCCTGCACCAGCTCCATGGGGACAACACATCACAGAGTGCAGAAATGATAACTGCCTGACCTTTGGAGAGTTTTTAGTGTGAGCACACTTTAAGGAATTAATTCAGTGTGGGACATAATACTAGTTGTAAGACTGACAAAACACTGAGTTAAGAAAAGACCAGCAGAACAGATTAGGGCATGGAAGAGCTGATTTATGATGGAAGATTTATATAATTAAATATTTATTAACTGCCTAGCTGAAAATGGAGACAGAATAGGAAGAGACAACAATCTGCAGACACATGAAAGGGTATTAGCAATGAAAACAGAAGATAAATTACTCATGCCCATGTATGCAATATGCTAGCATATGGGACTGAGTTCTATTACAAATTTTAAATACTGAGGCCTGGACTCTTACTCAGCGGGCGGGGTAATAAATAAAATTAATGGTGTTACAGAAAAACTGTGCAGAAAGTCTGACAACAAGGTATTACATAGTGACACCAACATATTTAACAGCACTTTGCTGATTTTTAGTGTGTTGTGAAGATTGTGCTGTGATAAGCCAATCATCATTTTACAATATGGATCTGCAGATCATACAGGACAGGTGTTTGATTAAATATGATTGTTGACAATAGCCATAATACGCACTGATGATTCCAGAGTCAGTAGGAAAAAAAAAAAACAACACCACACCCAAAAAAAAAAAAAAAAAAAAAAACAAAAACCACCCAAAAAAACACAATTTGTGTGCTCAGAGATGTGTATAATAAACACTGCTGAAATCACACCAGTTAAAATATTGCCTGCTGTAACCTACAGTCCTAGAAACTCTTTCTTTAAGCTGTTATTTTTCTGAAACATGGAAAAAAACCCTTGGAATTTGCTCTATACAACAGAGTAACCAAATACTCTGAACGTGTGAAAAGTAAATGCATTAGCTGCAACTGAAAAGCGTACTTTCATTGAAGGAGCCACATGACTTTTATAGTGGTGAATGAAGTCCTAGTTCTAACCAGAAGAAACTGAAACAGCTTCAACTGTACACATTCATGTGGGGAGTAAGGGGAGAAGTACTGCAGTTACTCACTACTTATAGTAAAAAATAATAAATATGCAAGCAGGACCTCAATATTTTCCTTTCTCCAAAAGATGAAGCATCAGATCAGTGCCTGATTAGCCCACCTCTAGGTAAAATAGCTGTGTACAGTGTCATCTGAAGGCCTTGTGACAAGGAGATTACTTATGACAGATTACTCTTGATCCCAGCAAGCAGTGCAAATATAGTACATGTTTATAACTCCTCTGTTCAATCTTTCATCAACTTATAGAAAAATTAAGACAGCTATTCCATGATGCCTTCATCAGATATGTAATTAAATGTGCCAAGGCTTTTCAATATCAACTTTGGGGTCATGCTCACACTTCATAGTTTTCTGTGATAATCAGATGCACATTCTAAAAGTACAAGACACATGGCATTGACTTTCCAAGTTTCAAATGAAAATACAATTCATTTACACATAGATCTTGGAAAGAATATTCTAAAGGGATTTAACTTATTGAAAGATCTATCCAGAGCCAGTAATATTTGCCTAAGATTTTAAAAAAAATCTGGGAGACTTAAACAAAATATCTGAGAAAATCAAGGATGACTGATGTTATCTTCAGAAAAATGAGAGATTTTTTATTTCTTATAAGCATTAATAAAAAACTTGTACTACTCAAAAAATTCTCATAATGTTAGCAAATGCAAGTAACAAGTCCTCTTAATGAGGTGTATAAAGTACTTCTGATTATCTTGCTCACCATATATGGGATAAATAATGCCCCAGGTTCTAATTTCCATTTTTTGAAGGCTTCCCACAGACATACTCCTTGGCCATCTGTTCTCTGGACCCAGTGTAAATGCATGTTTATACCATGCCCTACGTGCTGGGGTAAGCCAGACAGCTATCCTTAGCTTCATGGCATGGTGCTTGCCTCTCAAGAGAGGTATTTGTCAAGGAATTAATGGCTGAGAAGAACTATCATAGAAACCTATAAAATCATGAATAATACAGAGAAAGTGAGTGGCAAATTAATATTTACTATTTCTCATTATACAAGATACATAGGCAAATCAGGATTGTTATGAGGCAGCTGGCTAAAATAAGCAGAAGTGCAAAATAATATTTTGAAGCTCCCTATTCAGATAACACCAGGACTCAAAATGGAAGAAGAGGAATTAATGGAAAACACGCCTAACACTACTCATAAAAACAATGATCCACATGCAGGCTCTGATTTGAGATGTCCCAAAACTAATTCCCAGAAGTGACAAAGATATACTGAATAGTTTTTTCTATGTGCATAACATTGCTTACCTTCACAGGTTGTTGTCACAAGCAGGATGCTGAGCTAGGAAAACTTTTAATCAAATCCAGTACCTCAGTTTGTTTGTTTGTTTTAAATTTCATACTTCAAAATGAATTATATTGATTTAGAAATACTTGGTTTAAAGAAAACTTCATCATCGTTCCATTACCATGTAAAAAAATGCCTTCTCTCTCCTGGGTGTTACAATTTTTTTACCGTACAAAACCAAAACTACCAATTAACAAACAGAACTACTGTATTAAGTCTATTTTTGAGCAGCTATATTAATAGTATATTGTCTGATAGTGGAAGCTAGGCAGGGTCTGGCTCAAGTCTTGTTTAGGATTAGGAGACGATATAGGATGACCACCAGGAGATTTTCCCCAAGGATAGACAGCCATGAGTGGCAGGGTGTGTGGGATGGTACAGGCAAATATCTAGTCCAGTGGGTTCCTGTAGTACTTTGGAAGTGTCAGAGATGGAAGGCAGCTGTAAGGAGTCCCCGACAACAAGTTGCAGAAACTGCTGAAGGAGAGGGTGAATCGAGTCATTTTGCCAAGGTAAAAGCCATCCAGCTGGCCGTGGACATTGCTGAATGAGAAAAGTGGCCAGTACTTTATCTCTGTACTGACTCATGGATGGTGGCAAATACCCTGTGGGGGTGGCTGCAGCAACGGAAGCAGAGCAACTGCAATGCAGAAGTAAACACATCTGGGCTGCTTCACTGGGGCAAGATATCGCTGCCTGGGTGCAGAACCTGGTGGTGAAGGTACGCCACGTAGATCTTCATGTACCCAAGAGTCGAGCCACTGAGGGACACCAGAAAAATCAACAAGTGGATAAAGCTCTTAAAATTGAACTCAGATAGACTTAGATTGGCAATGTAAGAGTGAATTATTTTTGGCCTGGTGGGCTCATGACACTTCAGGCCATCAGGGCAGGGGTACAACATACAGATGGGCTTGTGATCAAGGGGTGGACTTAACAATAGACACTATTGCCCAGGTTATTCATGACTGTGAAACGTGTGCTGCAATTAAGCAAGCTAAATGGTTAAAGCCTCTTTGGTATGGAGGATGATGGCTGAAGTACAAATATGGGGAGGCCTGGCAGATTGATTATATCACACTCCCACCAACCCCCCAAGGCAATCACCATGTGCTTACCACGGTGGAAGCAACTACCGGATGGCTGGAAACATACGCTGTGCCCCATGCTACTGCCTGGAAAACTACCCTGGGCCTTGAGAAACAGATTTTGTGACAACACGGCACCCCAGAGAGAACTGAATCAGACAATGGGACTCATATCTGAAACCACACTTGGACCAAACAGCATGGCATTGTGTGGGTATATCACATCCCCTACCATGCACCAGCCTCTGGGAAAATTGAATGGTACAATGGTCTGTAAAAAACTGCACTGAGAGCAAAGGGTGGTAGGACTTACAAACACTGGGATACACATTTACCAAAAGCCACCTGGGTGGTCAATACCAGATGACCTGCCAGCAAGACTGGCCCAGCAAGGTCAGAACTTTTACATACTGTAGAAGGGGATAAAGTTCTGGTGGTGCATGTAAAGGATTTGCTGCGGAAGACAGGCTGGGTTATTCCCGCTTCAGGTAAAGGCAAACCCACTCGTGGGATTGCTTTTGCTCAGGGACCTGGATATACGTGGTGAGTAACGCGGGAAGACGGGGATGTCGGATGTGTACCTCAAGGGGATTTGATTTTAGGGGAAAACAGCCAATGAACTTAATTGCATGCTGTTGCCTGCTATGTAGCGCTTTTATAACCCACCAACTAGATGCCTTCAGGTTACCAGTGACTGATCCTGACTTCCCTCCAACCATCATTCCAAAAAAGAATGAGCTTTGATGAAACCAGATGAGCTCAGCAGTGACCAGACAAGTTCCACGGTGTCACCAGCAGGCAACGATCCAACACTGCACAGTCTCTCCTGCTCTGAAAGACTGTTACAAGAGATGGAGCCTGACATCATGGATCGGATGAACTCAGCAGCTTTATAGGGATTGATCCATGCACTAAGGAATACCTCTCTGTGCTTGTGGATGTATATATATGTATGAGACAAGAGTGATAGTATATACACCTCCGGGTGGGGGAGAAGAATGGGGAAGTGAGCAGGCAGCTGCATGGCTCTGAGTTACCAGGTGGGCTTAAACCACAACATTACCTAATTGTCTTTTGATGAATCACCTTTCTCTTTTCTTATCATTCTCTGAACCATTTCCACATTATTTATACTGAACATCTTGAAATCATCATTTCTCAACTTTACTCATCTCCTCCCTTATGCTTTCAGCCTGCTGTTCCTCTACTTTAAAGAAATTTGGCCACTAGATACCTCGGTCTACTGAGCATAAGTGCAGAGACTATTAAAACAACAGAAAGTGTCATCATAAATCTAGTTGTCGTTTGACAAAAAATACTGGTGGGGATAGGGGTGAAGCTGTTTTTCAGTGATACACAGATGAATCCAAAGGATACTCTAATGTAATATGTGAACTTGAATCTGCACTCAGGAATTATTTCTGAAGGATAATATTACCATATATAGTGCATTACTAAGAGATACTAAAATGACAACACAATCATAATTTTAAAGCAAAGGTCATATTTAGTTTCTTGCCTACCACTAAAAAATTCACTTTACTTCATATATAGACCAGTAAGAAAAAACTCCAAAATATGTGCTGCCGTTAGCTGCAGAGGCTGATAGGTTAGCACTATCAAACAAGACATAAAGATGTTAGTGTTGCTAGACAACCACTTCTCTTTTCAACCCTACTGATGACTCAAGCTGTAAGAGCAAAGAGGAAAATGTCCTGCCATGTTTTAGGAAGATCTTCAGTTTAATCAGATTTTAAAATATATTTTTCTTAGATGTATTTTTCTTAAAACATATGTATTGATACTTCTAAACATATTTATTCTCTATCTATTTTATTTCCCACTAATTAGCTGATAGCAAGCTACTGATTTTCTCCTAGTAGCTTCTATTAGTAGATAGGGAAGCATGATGAATTCATAGATAAACAGAAATCCTAACTCTGTCCTACGTAATCACCCTAGGGAAGGAGAAACCAAGTACTCAAGAGCTGAGAAATGTGAAAATTCCATTATAGTAATTATCTTAACTCATCCCTGGATTAGGAAAAATTGCTACTGGTATTATGTATTGTACAATCATTTAAACAGTGGTAAATAGATCAAATAAACACATGGTCATGTCAGGAAGACAATGCTATACAAGCTGTATTATCTGAAAATATGTAAGTGCAGGTATTTTGATCTATAGCATGACACAAAGCCTGTATTTACATCCTCAATGCTTAAATCTTACTTAGTATCGATGAACAAATGGAAAATACTCATCTTTAAAACTCAATTCATTTCCTAATTTTCCGACATCATTCATTCAGAGAAGTATCTAAAAGAAAATCAATTATGTATTTAACACAGAACTATAAAAATCTTCTTTATACATTGCTGAAAATTAGCTAGAGTTATCCTTTTCACTCCAGCCTCTATCAGCACAGATGTATCTGAAAAAGGTGCCCTAGGTCACTTAAAACTTTTTACCCTTTCAGATTTACATATATAAATAACTATAGATGTTTAAGAAATGCACTAACACTCTCTCTCTCCCACATGGACACACGATGAAAATCATTACTTAGGTACCTGAAATGCTAATGTAATCCAAGTGCTCTTCAAAACAAACAGATTGAGCAATGGGTTCAAAGTCAAGTAACGTAGCCTAACTCAATCAAGTCCATGATGGGGTGAAAAGACAGAAAAAAAGAATATGACTGCTCACCACCTGATACCAAGCCCAATCCAGCAGTGCTCCCCCTCTTCCGGGTCCCTGCCCCTTGTTTTTACATCCTGGGCATGATGTGCTGTGATACGGAATACCTCTTTGGTCAGTTTGGGTCAGGCGTCCTGTCTCTGCTCCCTCCTGGCTTCTCCTCCCCCCTGGCAGAGCATGAGGCTCAGAAAGTCCTTGGTCAGACCAAACATTCTAAGCAGTAACTGTAAACATTGGTGCTACCAGTGTTGTTCCCAGGCTGAAAGTCAAAAACACAGCACTGAACCAACTACCAAGGAGTAGACAAAATGACTGCTACTGCTGAACCCATGACACTCAGATTCATTTTCACATTGAGATTGAATCAATTTGGTGTAGTCTGACTCATTCAGTACAGGTTAGGGGCTCACCTACTAGACAGCAGTTCATCTGAGAAGGACCTGGAAGTATTGGTAGATGACAATTTGACTATGAGCTAGCAGTGTGGCCTGGCAGCCAGGAGAGCCAACAGTATCTTGGAGTGCATCAGGCGGCATGTGGCCAGCAGGTCAAGGGACTTGGCCCTGGTGAGGCCAAATCTGAGTACTGTGTCCATTTCTGGGCTCAGTACAAGAAAGACAAAGAGCTACTGAGGAGGGTCCAGCAGAGGGCCACAAGGAAGATCAGGGTTCTGAAGCATCTCTCCTGTGAGGAGAGACTGGGGCAGCTGGGCCAGTTTAGTCTAGAGAAGAGAAGACTGAGAGGGAATCTCATTAATGTGTATCAATGTCTCAAAGGTGGGTGTCAAGAAGCTGGTGTCAGACCCTTTCCAGTGGTGCCCTGTGACAGGATGAGAAGCAATGGACAAAGTAAAACACAAGAAGTTTCACCTCAACATGACTGTTCATGTTGAAGGTGGCAGAGCACGGGAACAGGCTACCCAGGGAAGATGTGGAGCCTCCCTCTCTGGTGACGTTCCAAACCTCTCTGGACAGGTCCCTGTGTAATCCGTTCTAGGTGACCCTAACTTGGTAGGGGATTGGACTAAATGATCTCCAGAGATCCCTTCCAACCCTAATGATTCTTGTGATTTGAGCAAGAGTTTGTCATCTTGCCTCTCATCTATGTCATGAAAACTCTGAACGCTCACCTCCCCTGCTGTGGTATGTGATCTCAACAAATACTCTCAAAGAAACAGATAAAAATATGTTTTCATTATGAAAATGGCCAAGCAAAATTAATTGTCCATGGATCATGTTTATTAGACACAGGGAAACTGGTAGCCTGTGGGTTTAATCTATGAAATTATATACACTCACCCATGCATCTCAGACAGTAAATCAACTCTACTAGAGTTGCAGTGAAGATTTTAAAGTTCTGTATTCCCCTTTTCTTCTATAGTCTCAATGAAAAAGTGTTTTCAAATTGGAATAAAAAAACCACATTGTTTGTTTATCGAAGTTTCTACACTGTATTGCAAAAGAATGTGAAGACCTTACCTACATGTCAATAAACACATGTGAATATATACTCAGTATTAACACTAGAAGTAAAGATTCAAAATTTCATCCATCTGAGAGATGGTTAGGAAATAGAGAAAAGCAGAAGTCTGTGATAAAATCATTTATTCACTGAATTTCCATTCCTTTTTTCCTTGTGGAAATAGGAGTGAAGTTTTGCTTTCTCTAAGCCAGAATAATTAAATAATAATTATATAATTTTGAAGCCCTTTCAACATCCAAACCCTGGCTCTGCTGATGTCACTGGGAGCTTTGCTAACAACTTAACAGATCTAGGTATTCACCTTTTCATGTTTTAACTGACCTAATAGTGATAGCTAATAAGGGTCAGTTATTGAGCTGTATGACTGCAAGAACTAACATTCCAGCTAGTAGAAGGCTTAATTTCCTAAACATCAAATAATTTTTTTTTTTAATATAAATTGCTTTTTCAGTTTGAAGAAAGGATTTAGATGTTAATTACTGGACTAATTATTTCTCATAATTCACAAAGTGGCTGCAGCAAAATATTTAGAAAAAAAATCCCAAATAAAGGGACATATTAATCCAGATGCCTCCAAAAAGCATGCCACATCTGGGGAATTATTTTAGGTAAATACCTCTGGGCAGTTGGAAATCTGCAACAAAAAGAACAGCAGCAATATTTATTGCAAATAGCCATATATATAAAAGAGCTAGTATTTTCAAGAAGATTAGGTCAAGGACATTCTATATTTTAAAATGTGGGAAAATTTCAAGTGTTCTTTAAAATACTCATCAATCACAGAAATTAAATAATTGCTAATCACATTCATATATTTTATGCTTTTTTGCTAATTTTAATATAAAAATGGTTGAAAAATAAACAAAAAAAAAAAAAAAAAAAAAAGAAAAACAAAACCATGTTAACTGACCCCTAAGATCTTTCAGATCTCTTCCATATAGAAGACAGATTTTGGAACAACATCTTATTGATAAACGAGCAAACCAAAACTGTCTTTATCTGCTGTCATTATTAAAAATTAATTTAACAGGAAGCAATTAATCAATTCATTAATTTGACAAGAAGCAAACAAAAAGAGGGCAATCCTGTGATGGGGATTCTTGAAATTTCTAGTTCAAACGGGAAAAATACTGAAGCAGACAGAAAAGACAGAAACCTCTCAGCCAAGTTTGCTAAACAGTTAATTGAGAAATTCTCACATAGGAAACCAATGACGATGTCTAATCAAACTTCATTGGCAAAAGCAATAAAATATCATTTAACTGAGCAGTGACAAAAAAAAAAAACAGGTGAACAAGAAGATAAATTTGAGATAACCTCATTGATTTAGAATTAGTGTTAACAAAGGCTTCTCTGTAGTTATGTATTTTATCTATGGCCAATAAAATTTGGTTTGGTTCAAGTAATTTACTTAGTGCAGCTCTTCATATATACCAGTTCTTCTGAGTATCTGCTGTTCATTCCCTGCAACTAAAAGATGCGCTGAGAACTGATCTTATCTCCTTGATAAACAATACATTTTCAGCTGTAGACTGGTCAAATTAGTAACTATTTCTGAATTATGTCTGAAATTAAAACTATTAAAAATCTAACATTAATTACCAACATTAAGAACAAGCTATACTAATTATCTACTTGGTATTTTGGACACAGCTACAGTAATGAGACAAACTCAGGTTGTGGGACAGATGTAGGGAAGAGGTGGTAAATTCTGCAAGGCAAGAACAAAATTCAATCCAGAGTAAAGTCAGGTATCTGGAAAAAGCTCCAGGCTGGCCAGCCAGAAGGACTTTGCAAGTACTTCCCAGGGCTGGAAAGAAGGTCCAACAATACTCAGGTTTAGGTATTGTTTCTTGATGACCAGAATAGTAAGAGGAAACGGGAATCATACGCCTCCACTGCAAGCCTTGGATGTAAGAAGAGCTCCTTATAACAAGAACATGATTCTTTTTCCACTACTTGAACTGTGGCTGAAGTAAATTAATTTGGAAAGAAAATACAGTGCTGCTGCAGAAATAGCAAATGATTCAGATGTTTGGGTTAAACTTCTGAGTTAACTAAGCTTACGTGTATTATAGGTATTTACTTTTGGCTCTACAGTCAATGTTAAGATTATTTTTCCAATCTTTATTTGCATGATGACCTCAATGTATGAAGGACAAGGACAAGACAAAACTAGAACTGGCAGATGTCACACCTGAGAAAAGTTAATTGTTTTTTTCTATTGCATTTTATCTGCACCAGCTATAGCAATACTAATTAAAGATGCATATTTAAAATTATATCAAGAACACCCCCTAACTATTCTATGATTCTATGATCCTATGAATAGATGCTCAGGTAATACCAAAGTAAACACACAAATAAAGAAAACTCTCCAAGCTTCTCCTTTTAGTGAAATTATCCAGATTATTTCTTTTTAAACTTTGAAATCTTACCATACTTGCTAAAATATGGATTGCAGCCTCTACTGTGAAAAAAATAGATGCAAACCTACTAGGTAGTCAGTAGAAAATATGTCTATGTAGCACCCAATTATGCATAACAAGAATATTGGTGCACCTAAATCTCACCCACCACTCTATTAGAAAGGTAGCTGAAAGGAACAGCCATGCTTTATCAAACAGATGTAGAGGCCTGGTCTTCATGAGTTTGGAAAGACTAACACTACAGTTTCTACTACCTCAATTTTAAACAAAATTCAAAAATAAAAGTGACATCCAAATGTCATACTTAGGCAAGGATGAGACACAACACTCAGAATTGTCATTATTAATTAAACTCTCACTCTTTTTACAACTTTCTCAATTTCTGTCATTATATATGATTATATCCGTTACTACGAACCATTTCTGACTAGTGTATATAACAGTCTAGCATGAAGCCTGTCCAAAACATTCTCTAAATCACAATAAAAAATGCTGCATTGCATTTGGTTTAGACAGCTAATTACATTATGTATTATGCTGTTATCAGCTGTATCATTTGGCTGTTGTTCATAATAGAGTCATTAATTACTATAGCATATTTAAGAGGCAAAAATACTAGAAGGACAGAAAAAAATCTTGCTATATAAGACTACTCTTCCACTTTGCCAAATTCTAACCAGGTCAGCTATGATTTTCTATGCTGAGAACCTTTCCAATACACAATTGGATTTGTGTGTTCATGTATGCATCCTTGAAGACTCTCAGCACCAGTCTGTGAAGCAGAGAACAGTGTACAGTCCCAGTGCGTTTGCCTTTGATGCTCATCAGTTCATTTTCTGTATTTTTCTTAGGTTTCTGCATGGTACTAATAAAGCCTAATCACGACAATAGTAAATAAGCTGAGAAATAAAATGGAAGTCAATGATATCTTTTACATCAATGGTATCTTTTACAGCGAAATTCAAATGGTAAGCTATTACATGGAATTGAGGATGTGGCAGAATGTGGTGGGACCTGTCATACAAAAATATGACACAGTGCAAAAGCCTGACTGCATTAGGGGTGGATAAAAGCATTTCATTTGCCACCACTGATTTCAAAGCTTCTGAGGTCTTTAAGTTAAAATTACACTACATACATACACACACTATTACTAGAATATTCTTTTTCATGTAACAAAGGTTTCATGGTGCAGAAGAACAAATGTTTTTCCAAACGAAGTTGAAGTCTCCTAAGATTTTAATATCAAATCACAGATAGATTCTTTTGAACTAAAAAGTTGAGGATTACTTAGAAATAACACCCGGCTCTAAAACAATCCTACTCTTGTAAAAATAGAATAACTTCTTCAGACAGTTGCCCTATTTCCAGACTTCTTTTAGTGACCCACCCCAATTGTTTTTTACTGCTGTGACCTCAGAATAGACATCAGTTAAATTGGGCATCCCTGCGTGACTACTTGGAGCTCTTCACAAGTCTCATGCAATTAAAAGCATCAGTACTGGCACACATTAACGGCTAGAAGTTAATGCAAGGGATAATTGATACCATCTTCCTCACAGGTCATTTCCCAACATTCATAATACCAAACCCAGCCATTAATATGTAATTAAATTCCCAGGATGCATGGGCTTATCAACACCAGGTAGCTGAGGCACTTCACACTTTTTAACCTTTTGTTACCTTTCCAACCCCAAACAACTGCTGTGCCAGGAAAGACTGTATTACTACCTCCCCTCGCAAAAGCAAACTGGTGGTGTGTCACCAAGTACTAACTGCCAGCAACAAAAGCCAGCCCCGCGAAAGCAAACTGCAATTTTAAGCTTTACCGATAGGGGAGTCCAGCAAATGACAGATTAAGTAGTTTTTTCTGGGATACAGGTATATAAATATTTTGTTTACAGCAGACGCCAATTACTTACAATTTCAAGGCTCTGAACATTTTTTTCTAAAATGTTTTTCTCCCATTGAAACAAACTGATGTCATTAACAACAACAAAAAAAGGCATTTTTAATTCCTTCTGAATCTTTTCCCACACTGTTTTTGTTTCCCCCTTTTTTCCCCACACTCTTCCCACACTCAATTAAAAAATAATAGAAGTGATGAAAGTGAGTTTGGGGTTGAGGGAGATGCTTCCACAATGGTTTTAGAGAAAGCACCGATATTTTAAAAGAAAGGCCTTTCTATGTATGATGGTATCACTGCTACATAAAAAGCAAATTAGACATATGCTTCCAATTTTAGACACCCAACTTAAGCTACCCTAAGTTTCTGGAAGAGTTAGCACTATCCAAAAATCATTCTGAGTATACCGCAATATGACTTCACTTGTATGGGGAGCTTTTAATGCTTTTGAATTAAAAGTAAACAATCACACCAGCCTCTGCTACGAATAAAGATCAAATGTGCAGTTCAAAAAAGGCATCTAATTTACCTCTGAACCCACATAAATATCCTTTATTCAACTGTCTGGATCCTTGACACCTATAAACTTCTTGGGGTTTTGGTTCAAATTATTTGTGTTTTATGACAATCTAAAATGAAGTAATTCCAGATTTAAGTAATCTGGAGTAACACTTGTTATGTCACACTTCCCAACTCTTCCAAGTCAGTGACAGTCCCTTTTAATATTCAATTTAAGGCATAAATTTGAAGATGGTTTACAAGAAGAATCTTAACCACAGATTCTGGTTGGATCTAAACGCATTATTCATCCGAGATGTATTCTCATTCATCTAGATGAACTATTCCAGAACTTAAACCAGAATAGACACATTTCTGGAGGGAAAAGAGGAAGAAGGATGTGGAAAAAAGGTTCTTCTAGCCTAGCATTTGAATGGACTGTTCATTCTGCAGTGTAAAAAATATTTTGTTAACAAATTTTCAGCTTTTGCATTTTTCTTGGTTACAAATAAATGTTGAGAGTTTTATGAATTAGGATGCGAAAGTTTTCTAAAAGCAACAATGACCAATTGTTGAAGGCTATTGCTTTAGAAACCTGAGATCATCTCCTTAATATTCACAGATATTGATTCACTGACACAGCTCTATACAGTTAAGTTCACTTGAATACACTGCAGGGAAACTATCATCTTATCTGACAGTATAGCGAGATGCAAATGTTTTCCGACATGGGTTGCCCACCTCATGAAGATGAGATACGAGCAGACACAGCAATTGCTTAAAAAGATGCTGCAGATTAGTCAGATCCCTTTCTTCATGATTAGGACAAAAAAGTGGCAGTCAATGTATTTTGATGAAGCATTGCATTATACACTGGGTGAAGAGGGAGGAAACCTCCAAACTTGCTAACAACAAAATAATGAACTACTGACATAGGTTGACAGGGACAACTGAGAAACCCTACCACTGGAGTATTCAGCAACTGCAGGCAGAACCAAAAATGATGTAGGTCTAGCTTCTCTGTGGTATAGGAATGAACCATATCCAATGCAGTACTTTTCTCTAATTTTTGATTATTTTTAAAAACCTCACCTTTTCACAAAACAGATTTATTTTTTATCTGACAAGGTTCTTAAGAAATAAAAATTTCAGCTTTCAGGTCAGCTTCAAAAATCTTGAAATATTTTCACCAGTTGATATTACAATTGTTTATCTACAGATAAAACCTGATTTTTCTTTTTTACATAAGCTTCTTGTGTTCTCCCTCGGTGTCATTCTTCATGTTTAAAAAGTAGGCAGAAACACATAACTAGGCATAGCCAATGCAAGCTGTGTACAGCCATCTTTTCACCTGAAGCATTCCTTCACACCATTTATCTCACTGGTTTAAAAAGCATACATTTTCATATCAATAACTTTATAGGCATAATAGCTGCCATTTAAAAAGTAGTATATGGTTTAGTGGGAGGTGTCCCTGCCCATGGCAGGGGGGTTGGTACTAGATGAATCCTGTTCTATGATTCTGTAACATCAGGTTCAGACACTTGAACACATATACACTTCAAACATCAAACGTAATACTTCAGAGGCTGCAAGTTTAGTATTGACAAAAAAGAAAACAGTGCCAAAACCCAAACCATCAACAGGTTTGTAGCTGTTTTACACTCTGGAATTGTACTTTAGAATCAATGACTTCAGTATCTATCAGATCATCACTGGAGTAGGTTTGCTCTTAACAGTCAAGGTTAAAGTTTCTCAGTCTATATTATTTTCCAGAATTCAATCGTTATTCCTTTAACCTCAAAATAACGTTCGTGAACAAGACATAGCACAAACAATTCTTGTAATTTGTTATTGAAGTAAAAAATAATGTTTTCAGCACCTAGACTGAAGTGCAAAATTTTGACTAAAGTGTAACTTCAGGTGGAGTTTTAAATCATAGAATCATAGAATAGTTAGGGTTGGAAAGGACCTTAAGATTACTAGTTCCAGCACCTCCCTGGCATGGGCAGAGACACCTCCCACTAACCCGTATCACACAAGGCTATGTCCAACCCAGCCTTGAACACCACCAGGGATGGAGTGTTCACAACTTCCCTGGGGGGCAACCCATTCCAGTGCCTCATCACCCTCACACTAAAGAATTTCTTCCTCATATCCAATCTAAACTTCCCCTAAGTTTGAACCTGTTACCCCTTGTCCTATCACTACAGTACGTAATGAAGGGTCCCTCCCCAGCACCCCTATCAGCCCCCGTCAGATACTGGAAGGCTGCTATGGGGTCTCCACTCAGCCTTCTCTTCTCCAGGTTGAACAGCCCCAACTTTCTCAGCCCATCTTCATACGGGAGATACTCCAGTACCCTGATCACCCTCGTGGCCCTCCTCTGCACTTGTTCCAAAAATTCCATGTCCTATTTATGTAATGCAGTTAAACACAAAAGTGTATGCCTTTGGAACAAAGCAGCAAAATAAAATAAACTAAAAAAAAACCCTTTAAAAATATTTAAAATATTAAAATAAATATTAAAATAAAAATTAAAACATAAATTCAGATTAAATAAAATTTAAATTAAATAAATATTAAAATATTTAAAATACCTAAAAAGTATTTTAAAATGGACTAAAAAACACCTAAAAACTTTTGCAACTAAAAGCAAAAAGGAGTAAAGGGATAAAATTGAGAAGCAATAACTTGGACGAGAGAGAATAAGAAAAAAGTATATGGTTTATATTGCATCAGAGAAACTCAGAAAACACACTGGTTTCCAGAGAGAATTACCAGAGATTTTGATAATTTCTTGGAAGGTGCCCAGCTACTTGAAAGATAAAACTGAACAGTCAAATACATGTTTCTACAATCAAGCGATTTTGTTGCACTCAACAATAAGACAAGGAAAAGGACCAGCTCCAACCTCATTCCATTGGATATTCAGTGAGTGTTTTGCACATGGGAAAGAAAAAAAGTCACAGCAGCCATATTTATATTTTTTTTGTGGATGCCCTCTTGTGTTCTTGTGTTTGCCTGAGCTGGCTTTGAATACTGCAATGATACGGATGTCACAGCTTCCTCTGGAAGCCAGGGCTTTATGGCAGCTACAGACAAATGCACTTACACTATAGATTTTTGTACACAACCCTGCCAACTTCTGATTTACAATTAAAGTCTTGACCTGTTCACTATCTCTGGAGCAAAGACTTCCAGTGATTTTGGCAACTGGCATGCTAAGGAGTATTCTGGCATACCCAAAACCTCACTTTTGAGTATCAGTGAGGATGCCAACCAACTTCTCCAGAAAATAACATTCCTGTCATCAGTTAGTGCTTTTACAAAAAATCCTGGGTACCAGTAAAAAATATAGAAATCAGAGAAAGAGTCGTACTCATGCAGCTTTTGTAATATCTATCTGTACAAGTGTAACTGGAATTGTAATTTACTCTGTATCACTACTCTGAATCAAATGTTCATTGCCAAAACAATAGTAGAAATCCTACCAGCCAAACTGGGGACAGACTAAGTCCATTTATCCTTAACCTCTCACACTGGATTAAATTTCAATGGAAAAAGAAATTTGCAAAGAACTAATGCAGTATCCCATCAAGAATTTAAAGGATGAAGCTATACAAAGAAACAGCAATTTCAAGCAAGTCCTTCCTTCTTTTAAAACATTTTTCATGTTCATTTCACTATTAATATTCATGTCTTATTGATAAGAACATGAGTTGGCAATACAAAGACATTTCTGTCAGTGTGAAAGGTAGAATGAACTGTACTACAGAATAAACTACCAAGTCCATGGTTGTCTGAACTTGCATTAATGTCAACTGCAGTCACTTTAATTGCTCCACAAAAGACAACACTTTATTATATCCATCTGCTTCATTTCTTTTCATCAGTAAATATCTGGGTAAGCAGCCAACTTCTGACTAAGAAAACATCAGTTATGTAGGCAAAAACATACATGCAGGTGTTATTGTCTTGCCAGGTGATACTGGCAGCAATAACAAAGGTCTCTCCAAAACAAGCAGCTGTGGTTCACATCTGCAAACAGAGCTCACACGGTTACTGAGCGTCCTGTAACACAATACCAAGTACGGAGAAGGGGAACAACAGTTGTGTGATCATGGAGAAAGGCATTATCAGGGTTCACTAAGTAGTGGACCATTTATGTCCATAGGGAGCTCAGATAAAATACTTTGGAGGATATTATTCATGCTGCTCATTTACAGGCTGAATGAGGAAACTCCTCATATTCTACAGCAGTACATGGCTCACAGATACATGGCTTTCACACCACCATGCAGCATTAGATGTGGAAATCTATGGGTTAAAAGGAAAAAATAAAGAAAAAGCTACTGTGGTGGTTAAAAGGTACAGTGAAAAAGCCCAAAGTAAGATTTTTGCAGGCAATCAGCCTAAGAAAATATTTCCCAAGCTCTTGGATATGGGCTGCTGTTACACTTCATTGTGAATTATGAGGCTAGTAAATCCCTAGTACTTTCAGCAAACTCAGAATTATATATATAATTAATTCATACATTTAAAGAAAAACATATCTGGAGAGCTCATATCTCATTCTCATAGGATCACCCCTATCCAGTAACACCAGACCAGGACAGAAGAACACATCACTCTGTACTCTGCAGAGGAAAACACAGGCACAGCACCTAATGGATATTAAATTTACATAAGTCATTTGCAGTCAATGTAAAACTACCATACATTGAGTCTTCTAATCAAGAATGCATACATATTTCAGTTCTTCAGCCTTTATGTTGTTATTTTTTATTTCTTTCCCTAGTTTTATTTGGAAAACATATGCCAACTAATCAGGATTAAGACCATCCACTCACATTCATACTGTGAGAAAACAAAATGTGAAACATCACCCTTCATAGTTACAGATGAATTTCGCTAACATTCAGAGCCTCCAAACACAGCTTGACACAGAGGTAGTAGCACTTTTGCTTTTCTTAAGACTCTGCTACAAATATTTTAATAAAGGGCCTTCAAAAGCCCACAGAAGCCTTCCAGACTTACCCTTTGATAGACGCTAAGTACTAGTTAGCAAACAGTGGGAACCTAAACAC
Source organism: Psilopsiagon aurifrons (assembly GCA_025447955.1). Taxonomy (NCBI): domain Eukaryota; kingdom Metazoa; phylum Chordata; class Aves; order Psittaciformes; family Psittacidae; genus Psilopsiagon; species Psilopsiagon aurifrons. Next base: position 4,180 of record JAOEHY010042977.1, on the reverse strand, counting down.
TTCTCCCTCTTTTCTAGTGACACTCAAATATTTATAGTTATCACCAACTTCTGTGAAGGTGTTCTGTACTAGTTTACTAAAAAGAAAAAAAATAATTTATAAGCAAACATATTCATACAAGAGGTGTGTGAGTGCAATGAAATGATTAAGCTGCACTTCGGAGACAGGGAGATTAGAAGCTAGCAGTTTCCCCAGAGAAGCTTCTACCATTTAATGCAATGTTAGCCACTCTAACAGCTTGCTTTTTCCTCTTGAGAATTCACTTTGTGAATCCCCAGGGAAGAGTCTGTCTCTAGCACTGACTTCTGATCTGCAGACGCATATGCAAGAATGATAAACCAGAGGCTCAGAAATCATCCCAACCTTCCTTTCTGCTAGGTGTGACCAGGAAATGTCTCTCTCCCCAACGATCTCATGTATGATTTTGTGCTTCCCAACGTTGTATTTTATTTTTTCCCCTCTGATGCCAAAACTATTGCCCTTGTCCTTGGTTTCGCACTCTCAGATAATCAGACTATAAAATAGGTGCAAGAAACCATGTGCTGCTTTTCACACAGCCACAAGAGAGGCTTACTTTACTGAACGTTCTGTGTACAGCCTCCAATCCAGTCTCCAAATGAGAGAGATGACAACATAACTGCAGAAATGCTGGGAAGTTCCTCTGAGCACAGTCTGAAAAGAGGGCAGGAGTAAGGAGGCTCCAAAATCAGAGAGAGTATCACATATTAAAAGTAACTTCTCCGTGGCGTGTTGTGAGGCTGAGCACCAGACAGAAAAAGGGAGCAAGCAGCCACATGGTATATTCCTGCCTCTGCCTCTCTTCTTTCTCTTGGTCCTTCTCTCCGGCTTTCTCTCCCACCTCCTCTCCCTGCGCTGCCCTCCCCTCTCCCCCTGCCGCAGGCTGCAGAATGGGACACGCTTGTTCCCCAGCCAGCCAGCAGCTGTCACACAGCGGAGGCAGCCAGCAGCCGGTGCAAAGAGTGAGCCTACTCTGTCATTTAGGATGACTCACTGGAATCTGGCATTAATTTCTCTTTTTCTGGTAGTGGACGGAGAACAACCAAAAAGCTACACTGGTCTAGACCAAGGTAAGAGATTTAAAAGTCTTTTTTACCCTAAAGTTACCCAATGCTTTGAGGGTGCAAAGCTGTGTACAAAAACTGGCACTGGAACTAATTCAGTGGGTGTCTGAACACCTGGCATTACATGCCACCAGAGTGCGTTTCTTTTGTTAACCCTGAGTGTGCCACCCAGCTATGCCCAGGGAAGAGATAGCAGGTCAAAATAGAGCAGAGTGACTGCATTTTCTCCCCTTAATGCAACTTCTACCTGCACTAAGGCACAACTACCTGCTCCTATGAATGCAAGAAGCTTCTCAATATTGCTAAATGACCAGGCATTTGTATTCTGCTGCTGGGAATATAGTGTATCAGGCATCTGTGTGTGGTTTCATTCCCACGGCAGTTTCATCAGTTTAATGAGCTGAAATTCCACGGTCCACAGAAATGCTTCCCTGTCATTTCCCCTCCCTCTGAGGGATTCTCATAGGATCAAATACATACAATCCATTTTCAGGCTTTTCAAAAGTAGTGCTCACTGAAGCCACCGTAACAAGTCTGCTGAAGCACAGGGAGCACTGCACTACATATTCTGTCTGTATTCCTCTTTGTGGTTTTTCTGCTGTGAATCAAAAATTCAGTGTTCCAGGAAGGTTTTTGCAAGGACAGCACATGTCTCTGGTGCAGCAATTTAAAGTAAAGGGAGAAGCTTCTTCTTGCATTTCTGAAATCCTGGCAAAATTACCTTCCATTTTCTGAACAGGTACAGTATTTAAAGCAGTGTTATCTAAGCAGGTTTTTGTTGGGGTTGATTGACAGTTTCTCATTGTGATTTTAATGAAAAGCTTTCACTGAACCTCTACAGCTTCATTTCTGTCAATCCAATGTTTTTTACCAAATGGCTTACTTCTGAGGGTGACACCTTTAAAATCAAGTCAGCATCATGCTTTTCCCAGTCTATGAACAGAATATCAGATCAGGCAGTGCACACTGCAGAATTGTACAATCTTACCTTTGGATATTTAATGGTCTAACTGCAGTGAAGACGTTTGGTTTAGTTTAAATGTTCTCTGTACTGTGGAAAGTGTTGCAATTATAAATGGATGAACCTGCATTTATTACATTTTATATGGTATTTTTCTGCAATATCTTACACATTTATTTGTTCAGACCTCCTGTATACTGGCAACCAGTTTATTGACTTTTAAACCCACAAAATACTGGCTGACATTAGTGTTATGAAAAGGAATCTCTACTCAACGAAGATGACAGGTCCCACATCGATCACGTCTAGAGAGATGACCAAACAGGTATCAGCAGTTAACGCTGACCACCATTCAGCAGCCAGAGAGTCACCAAGACCCACAGTCTACTGATCCAGCAAGAATATTTTTGGAATGAACTCAAAGACAGAAGTAATAAACACTCCCCTTTGTTATTGCCCCTCCATGTAAACTTTTAATTAGATGAGGGGAAAACAGATTCTTATTTCAGAGAATTTAAATGACTTTTGTATGGATCTTTAGGAGGTAGGACAATGGCATAAAGTGTCAGCACAGATTATAGCTCATTTGCCACCAGAATATGGTATATTTTTTCACTAGACAAGAGTGGAAAGCATTTACCAGCATTATGCCTTAAGATTATTTATAACCATTTGGACAACTGCAGAGACTTCAGCATGTTTGAGATTTGCTTTTGGTTTTTATTATTGTTGCAATTACTTTATTTTTTTTTTTCCTTAGCATTTATATATGATACCTGATGGCAAGGGTACCTACTGCAGCACAGCCATAGTCTCTGGGGTATGAACGGCTATTTTTGAACCTGTCTGGCTAATGTCTGGAATACAAAATTATGCTGTTCACAAGTTGGGATTTTCTGTTTTAGTTTCCTCTATTCAGAGACTTTTGTATATTACGAGTTTTCATCAGCATGGCTCTTTTCAGGTGGAATCTTCAGCTGTTTAAATGCAGACAATCTGCTGTGATAACATTTCTTTGTAACTTGGCAACAACAGCTAAAAAAAATCAACTTACATCCATCTTGCATGCAATCCTTGTATTGTGCTGCCCCATACTCAGCAAATTAAACCCTTGAGATGAATTACATTCTAGACCAGTCAGTTCAATATCATTAGCTGGGCTGACCGGTTGTCCTAATTGCAGAAGTCAAAGACTGCAGGAAGCAGCTGCAAAGTCAGCACATGTGCTAGAAGCTGTTTGAAAAGCAGAAACACATGCTTTAATTTGAGGCTTCTTTGTTACAACATGAGTTATTAAGGAAAACTATGTCATTTAATACCACTGTCAAAAAATGGTCTGGCTATGATGGGATTATCCTGGCCTTTCTGTGAAGCTCCATCTCTGGTGTAATATTTTCACTAAAATAAGCAAACAAGCACTTCCACTGTTACTTAGCTATGATCAGGCTTTTGGGTCATTTACTGGTGAGATGGGAGGACAGCAAGAGAGAAATTAGCCATGCTGCTGGAGAGCAGCTAGTGCAATTCTACTGTCCTACCTACCTTACTCAAAATACAGAATACACTATCAACGTAACTACATGTTCAAGGTGTATAACGCACATAGCTGCTACACTGGAATCAGCAGTAAAAATCCCCAAGACACAGAGATGCTCAAATCAGGAGCTTTGATTGTGCCATAAAAGATTAAATCAGACACAAGCCACCTAACTGCAGTGAGGCAGCTGCTTTGATGGGTGGCCAGGGATCCCCAGAGCTCTGAGTTTCACATCCCTCTTGGAAGTTCACCTCCACTAACTGAAGTCAAGAGAAGCAGAAGTTTTGCTGTGGTTGCTAAACAGATGTAATCTTATACCTGATTTCATTCAGAAAAGATGAAGGTTCAGCGAAGTGCAAGGTCCTACACCTGGGTTGGAGCAACCCCAGGCACAGCTACAGGCTGGGCAGAGATGAGATTCAGAGCAGCTCTGCAGAGAAAGACCTGAACGTGTTGGTCAATGGAAAAATGAACATGAGCCAGCACTGTGTGCTTGCAGCCCAGAAAGCCAACCGTATCCTGCGCTGCATCAAAAGGAGTGTGACCAGCAGGTCGAGGGAGGTGATCCTGCCCCTCTACTCTGCTCTCGTGAGACCTCAC
>JAOEHY010042975.1:0-15773 GCA_025447955.1 Psilopsiagon aurifrons | reverse complement strand
CTTTTTGGAGTGGGGGGGAAGAAGGAGGGGGAAGTGAGTGAACAAAACTGCTTGTTTTACGGCTTAAACCACAACAGTTCTTTTAGGAGGGGGAAGTGAGTGAACAAACTGCGTGGCTGATTTACAGCTTAAACCACGACAAGAGTAGAGGGGCAGGATCACCTCCCTCAACCTGCTGGTCACACTCTTTTTGGTGCAGCCTAGGATATGGTTGGCTTTCTGGGCTGCAAGCGCACACTTCCGGCTCATGTTCATTTTTTCATCGACCAACACCTGTGCTTTACTTTCAAAGGTGTGCAAAACACAAATTAACAAATGGACAACTGCTAAACATTAATGCTAGCAATAGCGTGCATCATTTCAAAGTGAGAAATGAATTTTCAGTATCAGATCAGGTGCATATTATTCTCAAGGGATAGAACACTGCAATGTTCACAATGTTTTTATAAAATGAATCAAAGGAAGAAAGTATTGAGTTTCACTTAAGCAGAAATTATTAAAAATATGACAATAATGTAAGAAAAAAATTACTGAAGGATTTTAAACTCAGAAAAACATCTTTTTTTTCCACACAGCATTTTTCGTAAGGGTTTCTGAGTCTTCCTGAAACGTTGTATTGAATACAGGCAGTAGAGGAGGTATTCTAGGAACTGCAGTGGACTATCAGGAAATGAGGATATTTAAAGTTGTTATATATTAAACAAATTAATTCCTTTTTTTAGACCTTTTAGACATGTTGGCCATGGAGTTCTAATTTTTATGCACAAAAAATAAAGAAATTTAAGAAATTACTATAATTATGTATTTTTAAATATAAGTGAGAATTTGCATTGCTATGTGTGCTTGCCAGTTTTGAAATTCTATGATGAGAGTCCTATTGAAGAACAAAAAGGAAAATCAGCATATAAACAAATTAACTTAAATTATTTTATTCAATTGCTGTCTTTCTTTCTACCTCCTATCCAACCCTCTGCAGACCACCCCTTTTCACAGTCCTTTTTGGGATCGTGCTCATTATCTCTCTCTTTCACTCTAGGTCTTCAGTCTTTCATTCCTTCATTCCCTCTTTACCACTAAAGGTAAGGTTCATATATTTAAATATCTCCTACTTATATTTCCCTCTGACACATTGTACTCCACAATAGTTCTCCCTCCTTTTCCTGTTTCTTACTCTGTAATTCTTCTCAGTCATATTTTAGTTTATTAATGTTAAGACATGGAGGGAAACTATATTGTTGAAAGCAAACTACTATTTTAGGCTGAAAAAGAAGTAATATTTCATGCGGTCTAGCCATGTCTGAAGCCTGCCTGATGATGATTTATTGCATCAGGTGAATTCATTTAGATAATCAGCGAATAAGGAATAATGCTAGAATTCTTCCTTCCTCTTTACTGTTCATAAAGGAAGCCTAATTAAATAGATCAGGTACACACAGCTGTGCTGTAGACAACTAAACTTAAGTGAGATGAATTCTGCATGAAATGTCAACTTTTATTCTAAGGTTCAAATGTGAAAACAATATAGTGGCTATCTTCAGTAATTAAATCTGTTAAATTTGATAGCCGTGATTTGATTCAGAGCAGCTTCAGATTTCACAGTAATTTACAGTAATGAAAGCTGACAGTCACCAAATTACAGTAAGACAGTGACAACTGGAAATTTCTGTGCAATAATTTATAAACTTATACTTCTATGAGTTGTACCCAGTGTTGCTCTGTCTCTGATGTTAATTCCTCTCCTAAGTAACGAATGGCTCAGCTACTTGGAGTGCAAAAGTTCTTGATGAAATATTTTGCCATAAAGTTTTTTACATGAAAATGGAGTATTTGAAAGAATAGGCATATACATTAAAAAAACCCTAGAAATTAATATTATTACATTTCCATAATAGGGATATTGTGTTGCACCTCTGTGTTAGAGAAGGGATTAAAACTGGTCATTTTTTCTTATTTTAAGATAAACAGACTTCATTATAGAGAAACTCTGCATTAGTTGAGACAGTCATGCAAGGAACATAAATTAACCCCATTGTGAAGAAAGAGCAAGGAAATTACTATGTCTAGGACTTACAAGGAAAAACCCAGAAGATGAAGATGTGTAAGACTGTCCTGGTTTCAGCTGTAACAGAGTTATTTTTCTTCCTAGTAGCTGGTGCAGTGCTTTGTTTTGGCTTTAGACTGAGAACACTGCTGATAGCACACTCATGGTTTAGTTATTGCTCAGTAGCACTTACCCTGATCAAGGACTTTTCAGTCTCATGCTCTGTGCAGGAGGAGGGGCACAAGAAGCCCAGAGGAAGCAGAGGCAGGATACTTGACCTAAGCTAACCAAAGGGGTATTCCATATCACAGCACATCATGTCCGGTAATACAAACTGAGGCAGTCATCCAGTTATGCTTGAGCTGAGACTCTGTCAGCGGGTGGTGAGCAATTGTATTGTGCATTACTTGTGCTTTCTGAATTTTCATTTCTTTTTCTTTTTGTTGTTGTTCCATATTATTATTACTGCTATCGTTAGTATTATTTCTCTTAACAATATATTTAACTTTAATCATTAAACTGTTCTTACCTCAACCCACAGGTTTTGCATTCTTTCAATTCTCCTTCTCACCCACCTGGAAGTGAGAAGGCTGAGAGGCTGTATGGTACTTAGTTGCCAGCTGGGTTTAAATCATGACAGATAACCACATAGATTCTGAAGAATCAGAGAAGTATTATTTTACTCAAGAAAGGAGACACGATTTGGAAACTGAAATTTTTCAGTTTAAAAATTTTGGCCCTCTTGGAGTTTCAGTTTATACTATGGTTGCCACAGATTAAGTTTTCACTAGCAGAGTTAAGATGACAACCAGCAGGGGAGGATTTAAAGGATGGCTGCTTATCCATAATTGAGAGATTATAAACTTGTTATGTGAAGCTGTCTGAAAAGTAGACATGTAAATTCTGTACTGCTCCTTTAAGTCTCATGCATTCTTCCTGCTGCTGCAATATCATGGAGCCTTCTGGGGGATATAAATCAGGCTCCTTTTCAGGATCAACAGGCCCCGGGTCAAAAGGACTATCCAGGTCAGCATTAGAATTATCAGGCTTCAGAACTTCAGGAGCAGCAGCAGCAGTCTGATGAAAGTGCACAGGCTCCTCATTAATGTGCTCCGGAGTTTCAGCGATATTAAATGCAATTAAAACATTTCCTCCCGCAGGTTTCAGGTGATCTGAGAGCAAGCTCTTTCTCGGGATTAACAGGGCCTGGGTCAAAAGGATGGTCTTCATCCCTGTCCTCAGTCTTAGCTGCAGCGGCGACAGGCAGAGGTTTGGGGGAAAGGGCGGGGCTTTGGGCTCCACTATCTCATTTTTTGACTTTAGCATTTCTAAAATAGTTCTCCAAATGGCTAACAAATTTTTCACAGTGTCATCAACTTTTGTGGCTGTGTCCCACAATTTAACTCCTGCATCATCCCACAGAGAGACCTCAAATACGGTGTACTCATCAATCTCTGGATAGCGCGTCTTCAACCATTTCGACATTAACTTTGAGTCTGTCTCTTTAAACATTGCCCCCTTCTTCTTAAGAAGGACTGAAAACATCCATAAGATGGAGGCTTCTTCCTTAGTAATATATCTCCCCATACTCCCGTTCTCGGCTGCTCGCCTTTTCCAGACGATCGTTATTACCGGACCTCTTCAGTGCTTCCCCACATGCCTCCTCACCTCTCCCAGGTGATAAGTTTGTGTAACCAAAAGATCCTTTAATGCTGGTTACATAGTAACTACTGTTTTCTCTTCTTTTGAAAGTTGAGAATCCATCATCCTGACCCATCATCTTTTAAGAGGCGCAAATTTTCCTGGGAAGGCAGCTCTCTGCTCCACTGCATGACTTGTTCGGTCAGCTTCTTCACCGGAGCTCTTCACCCGCCTTTAAGGCCCCACATTGGGGTGCCATTTGTGGACACATAAAGCACGGACCTGTTTCTGGTTACAAATGAAATCCTTTATTTCACATCTCGAATCCTTCTTACAGTCTACCAAGTGCTAAGCAGTAACTTTCCACTCTCTCACTCCCTTATCGTCCCTATCTAGCAAAACTACTAAGGGTTACAAATATTCACATTGTTTGGTCTGTCTTTGAGATGCACATCCTGCTTTATCTTGCAAACTTCGCTTTGTTTTGCTAACAGATCTTTACCCTTCATTGTTGTCTTTACAATTCCCGAGGCTTAGGTCAAGGGAATAACTCCTGAATTCATTTCATTAACTATTTCTACCCCTTCACCCACAGAGCCTCACAAGACCAGGACCCTGAAAATCTTGTGTAACATAATACAGAAACCTCTCCTTTCTATATCTTCAATAGGGCCTTGATTTATTGGTCAGATGAAAATGCTCAGAAAAGGCTAAAAGGTCAGAAATGGTGTTAATTCTAATACTGGTCTGGAATTATTTGGGGTCTGTTAATATTCCTTGAAATCCAGCCTAACAACCAAATGACTAAAAAAAACCCAAACAAATATACAAACAAAACCCAACCAGGCCAACCAAAAACAAACGAAACAAGCAAAAGGAAAAAAAACAAACAACAAAAAAAACCCTGAAAACAAAAAACAAAAAAAACACCAAACACACAAAACCAACAACAACAAAAAAACCCACAGCATCACCACCACCCCAAATTCACAGTCCAAAACACATAACGTAATTTGTTTGCATTTGCAGAACTAAAATGCAAGGGCATATGAGAAACAAACGTTTACATTTACCTATGCTTTTGATCAATGTCAAGTATTTCAAATTTCATGCATACATTTTCCCAGTTAAATTTTGGTGAGATGAATCCCATTTTCATTATATAGAATTACAAAATATTTAAATGCATTTCTTATAGATGTGTTTTTGTTTCTCATACTACTCCTCTTTGCAGACATACATAAATAAGAATATGGATGACACTTATTTCAAGTAGCTGACTGAAACTTGAATAGCTGCAGATGGAGTTCCAAGGTAGTCTCAAATGACTACTTGTGTGAGCTTTGAGGGATATCATGCCCTGACATACACTAAATGATGAGTATGACCATAAAACTGTCCTGATTAATTTGTCATAGCTGGTAATGGGCATCCTTATAAAATCTACCACAGCAAGTTGTAAGGTTTAGAGATGGATGCACCGTATCCCTTCCTTACACAAATTTCTTATACCCATTTCATCAAGTCTTCTGGGTTCACATATTCAGAACTTGACAACAGGTGTGCAAATTCCAGAGCCTCTGAACTCAGAATTAAGGTGAATAAAACTTGTAAATATGTGGGGGGTTGTTGGTTTTCTTCTCTAACTGCCTGAGGTGTTTTTAGTACATCACATAATATCTGAAGACTAATGAACTCAGGCAGGGCACACAAGAAAATTAAAAAAACTTGGCAATGTCAAATAGGAATACTACAAATCTGTGTGGCTCTGGCTGTGGACAGTGCCCATGTCATTCAAAAGTTGCACTGAATCAAATAAGGCAACTGATAGAGCAATGTATTTCTCAACATGAATACTTGATATTCAGTTACAATGTCTTTTATTTTGTGGATTTCCCTCTCCCTTCTGTGTTGTGCTTAGCAAGCTCTCACTTGCTCACTGCACTCCACAGGAGGATAGCTCACAAACAGACCATATTTTCAAAGTGAAAAAATAGTGAAACCAGTGCAGTAAAAAAATAGTGAAACCAGTGGAAGAGCACCCTGCAGCTCTATCCTCATCTCCCTGGAGCTCTATCCTCATCTCCCTTCATTTGCTGGCACTTAAATATTCTTAGCTTTACATTTTATTACCTTTGCCCTTCAGACCCTTCATATCTGCAGAGAAGCACATTCTCCTTTAATAAGGAGTAAAAATCGAATACAGTCTATGTAAGCTCCTGATCATCCTGGATTTAGCCCTACATATAAATGTGGATTTAATTCTGCTGTAGTTCACTGAACACCTGGAAAGATAAATGTTCCCTGTGTAGTCTACTGTGGTGACTTTGACATTGGTGGACATACATTTCCTCACTAGTGACATTCACTAAGGAGACAAAAAAAGGATTAAACATTATAATTGTACTTTGACAAGAACATATGACTTCTGGGATGCATTAATACTCCTGCAGAGGATTTTACTGTTATATCTGACAATGCATCCTCGTGAACTTTTATTCTGGGTGTGCTTTTTCTTTAGCAGTAAAATGACACATGAAGTGCTCTGAACAAACATTTATCTCTATTCCAGGGAAAATATACTGTAAGTTCATGAAAGGTTATCCAGACTTTTCCACTGCTCAGCAGAATTTCATCATCTCAGCTGACCTTACAGCAGGTCATTCGTACTTACTTTTTACACTGGGTGACCTCTTCTTCTGACTATCACTTGTGTAACTGAAACCTATCTACTTTTCCTGCTCTATTGCAGAAAACCTGATAATGTCCATTTAGATGAGTGTGCCATCTATGGTTAAGAAAAGTACTTCTGGGCATTATGACTATCTTTCTTCTGAACCTTTCCAGGTGGCCAGACTCATATTATTCAGAGTAGCAACACTGCCTTGATTGATTTGAATGGGACCCTTATTTAGCTGAAACTTTAAAATAGATCTGTCTAGACCTTTTTCTGGTAGAACTACTGTAAAATTACTGAAAAGGCTTTTAAACTACTACTACTACTAATAATAATATCCAAAGCAAAAAAGACCCCGAAAAACCCACAAACAAAAAAGCCCAAATAGAACAGAAAGCTGAAAACCATTTTCTTTTCACTGTATCATGGGAAGGTAAATGTCTGTTTCCAAACTAGCTTTGGGGTTAGGGTTAGTCTCTCAGTGGCTTCTTCAGTGGAAACTAGCTCTACACAGTCCCACATAGTTCCCCTGAAATGTTTTTCTGTTTATGAGCTATTCTCCAAGGCCCAGTTCTCGGCTTTCTTCTTCCTTATTGGTGTCTCACACTGTGTAGGATGGGCAAACTTCTTGTTCTATGCTAAAATACCCCCATTTCTTCTTTCACTGCCCCAGGAAACATGTTTTCCCCAAGCAAGCTAAAATGGCTACAGAAACACATCAGGTTCCCTTCATGGAGAGAGGTCCACCTGAACACCTCATTGTTTTCTTAAAGGAACACAACATTTCATTTGCTCTCCTTGGGCAAGTAAAGAAATAATTTCCCCTACTGATACTGCAAGAGTGCTTGTCTATCTAAAAGAGTACATAAAGAAGTAGCAGTTTGATTTAGGTGGGCTGAATTTGAGGTTTATTTTATCTATTCAGTTCTAATACCATGCATTTTTTGTGCATCTGTACAGTCATGTCTCACTGGAGAGGCTATGCAGTATTTCATAAACTGTTATAGCTTCAATAGTGTGTCAGAATAAAAAAAAAAAAAAGCCATTATCCACTGAATTTAATACACTCATAGAGCTGATAGAAATGAACTTTTACAAATAAGAAATTTGCAAGTAAAGCACTTTACACTGTTTACTGATCAGCTTATTATACAATTTTTGCCTTTACATATATATGCTCTATTACATATAAAAAGCAACTTCAATAATTTCCGCTTTTAGCAATAGGTTTTCAAACTATTATTAGTTGGGGCTATTCTTAAAGCATTAATATTTACCTGACATTTCCTAGTAAAAAACATTGAATTTGTACTAGCAGTTCTAAATAATAAATCCTTAGTAAAGCTTGCCAGAAGTTTCCAAAAGTCTGAGTGTACTAACTCACTATCAGATTATCTAATCTTAAAACTATTATTTTTTACATTATTTCAGTGCTACTCTTTGACCTCATCACTTTTTTTAGAGCAAATATACTACTGATATATGGATACATTTTTTAATTCATCATTATCTCATTTTTGTAAGCCTCTTTAATACTGCTTTATGTGTATCTTCATGACTTTATTCGTTGAACAGGAATTTTTTCAGTGATACTGATGGACATCTTTCACTTCAAAGAAAAATATAATCTTGCTCAGTACCCTTTTCTGGGGGTTATGCAGATGGAAAAGGAGAGTCATGCTTTGGCCTGAGTAAAAGATAGAGCTGATCCAGCCTTGCTTGCTTCTGTATTTCTCTGAGGATGACATAATTCCTTCTTCTTTCCCCATTATCCCCACCATTTGCCAACAGAAAATAAACCGACATACATTGTGCGCTAGTAGCAGGGCATGCTGGGCCGAGTTTGCTGCATTTTCAGCTTTTGCTGGCATTTTCTGAATGCATTTGAACGGCATCAATTCCTTTTCTGTTTCTCAGTCTGCCCCCTCAGTGAGTAAATTGGGGGGGGGTACCCAGTAGGCTGCCAGGGCATACAATGAGACAGGTGACCTGAACTAAGCAAAGGCATGTTCCATGCTATGTAACAGCATGCTCTGCAATACAAGTGGAAAGAGAGGATTTTAGGAGGGTTGGGAATCTTTTTCTCAGGAACTTGCTAAGCATTGGAATACCCATGGGAGACGGTGAGTAATTGCCTTTGCATCACTTTTCTCCCCTTCTACTTAACCTTCACATAATAACTTTTTGTTAGTTTGTTTTATCTTATCTTGATCCCCAAGCTTTCTTGTTTGTTTTGGTTTTTTTTTTGTTTTTTTTTTTTTTTATTTTTATTTTTTATTTTTCTCTTACCCTGTCACACCAGGAGTTGCAGGGAAAGTGAGCAAGTAGCTGCTTGGTGGCTAGCTGCCCACTGGAATTAACTCACAACATAAGGCTTTAATGGGTACTGAGCATTTCAGGTGTGATAAAGAGGTAAACTGTGGGTACTTACTAGTCTATTAGAGATTCTTGTGGACTCCTAATTTACATTAATGCCCCAGGTTTATGTCAGATATGGCTTATGACTTATTATTTTTCCTCACTTTAATAGTGAGAACTGGCTTAGATTAATAAAATTGGGATAGAAAATCCTAGTTTTTTCCAGTAGTCAACGTAATTACAAGCAAAGTAGCCAGTTCTGTCCTGTCAGGGGGCTGGACAGGATGATGGGCTGTCAATTAGATGATCTCCATTTTCCTTTATGATTATGAGAGTAAAATTGACTAAATTTATCATCCATGATTTGATTTCCACTGCTGGTGTTTGATGAGCAGCATCAATATATCTTGTCTTTTCATTAATGTATTTATTTTTCATCATATTCTGTTGCTGAGGATACAAATCAGTATCTATTGAAAGGTCTGTATGATTTACTGCAGTGGACCTATAATGAAGTCACGTGGGTCTGATGTTATTTTGTTTAATAGCAGGTTCTCCACTATCAGTGGAATGAGGCAAATTATAGATGTTGAAACTGTTATCAAAGCTTTAATTTTAATACTGACTTAGAGATATTTTATTCACAGACTAGTGAGTGTAATAGTTAAATAATTGTTTCAAATTTCTTTAAAAAGAAAATTAACAAAATAGATTTTGAAATTGTGGAAATTTTGATTCATCTTTTCAGACAATGAGCCACTAAAACCAGTATGGCCCTATAATATAACCATAAGCCTTACACTTAACATTAAAAAGTAACGAGACTCCAGCCTGGCCTATTAGGCTTTCTATGAGCCTGTTATGAGAATACACTGCTGAGTCAGAGCTTGGTATTGCACGATATTTTTCTACAAATTGTGGGAGGGTAGCTGTATCATTCTGTGAGGATACTTTCCCCCTTCCTTTGCTGATAAAAATACTAGGTGATTAGTTCAGACTTGATTTGTGTTTAGAAGCCTAATGTTTAGTGAGACTCCCACCTATGTAATGCATCAGTTATATTCACTGATCCACAGAAGATATTTCACCAGTTTCCTGTTTTTTTTGAGTATTGTAGGCATGAACATAGACCTTGGATCAGTGAAACCCAAATTTAGAAATACAAATAAAAATTTTAACATTTCTGTGCACAAACCTGTAAAAATCATAACTTTCTTAGGTGAATATCAATATTGATATAGAAACATTTTCTCCAATTGATTAAAAGTTTCTTAAAATTGGATTTTTTTTCTTGTTTTTCATGTGACTCTATATAAATATGGATGCAGGAGTTTAATGCACTATTAGCAACTTTGCTGATGATGCTAAATGGGGGGATGCTGTTGACTCTCTTGAGGGACAATGGTCTTGCTGAAGAATATAGATAGATTGGAGCATTGGGCTATGATTAAAAGGATGAAATTAACACGACAAAATGCCGAATTCTGCATCTAGAACAAAGCAAAGCTGGGCAGAAGTATAAGCTGGGAGAAGAACGGCTGGAGAGCAGCCCTGCAGAGAGGGATCTGGAGGCACTGGCTGACAACAGGCTCAGCAGGAGTCAGCAGTGTGCCCTGGCAGCCAAGAGAGCAAATCTCATTCTGGGATGCATCAAACACAGTATAACCAGACAGTTAAAAGAGGTGGTTATCCCAATGTATTAATCATTGGTCCAGCCCCACCTTACATACTGCGAGCAGTTCTGGGCCCTACAATTTAAGAAGGATAGGTCCTTGAATGCGTCCAGAGGAGGGCAGCAAAGCTGCTGAAAAGGCTGGAAGGGATATCCTATGAGGAGCAGCTAAGGATTTTGGGCTTGTCTAGTTTGGGGGAAAGGAAGCTTTCTACAGCTTCCTGAGATGGGAAGTGGAGAGGGAGGTGCTGATTATTCTCCCTGACAACCAGTGATAGGATACATACTGCATAGGCTCAAACCTGTGTCAGGGGAGGTTTAGACTGGACCTAAGAAGCATTAGTTTACCAAGAGGGTGGTGAAACACAGGCTTCCTGGAGAGACAACCAATGTCCCAAGCCTGTCAGTGTTTAGGAGGCATTTCAACACTGCCCTTATGTTGTGGTTTAACCCAGCAGTCAGCTAAACACCACGCAGTCATTCACTCACTCCCCACCAGTGGGATGGGAGAATCAGAAAAAAAAAAAAAAAAAAAAAAAAAAGTAAAACTTGGGGGGTGAGATAAAGACAGTTTATTAGGACAAAAAGAGAAGGGAAAAATAATAATAATGATAGAAGCATATACAAGCAATACACAATGAACTTGCCCACCACCTACCAACTGGTGCCCAGCCAGTCCCTTAGTAACAAGCTGCCACTTCCAGGCCAGTTCCCACTAGTTTTATCATTCAACATGATTGGCCAGCTGGGATGATTTGTCCAGGCTGTGTCCCCTCTCAGCTTGGTGTTGGTTGATGAGAAAATGAACATGAGGCAGCAGTGTGCGGCTGCAGTCCAGAAAGCCAACTGCATCCTGGGCTGCACCAAAAGGACCATGACCAGCAGGTCAAAGGAGGTGATCCTGCCCCTCTACTCTGCTCTCCTGAGACTCACTTGGAGTATTGTGTACAGTTCTGGTGTCCTCAACATAAAAAGGACATGGAAGTATTGGAACAAGTCCAGAGGAGGGCCAGGAGGATGATCAGGGGACTGGAGCACCTCCGTATGAAGATAGGATGAGAAAGTTGGGGAAGAAGAAGAAAGCTGGGGAAAAAAGGTTGTGTGGAGACCTCATAGCAGCCTTCTAGTATCTGAAGGGGGCCTATAGGGAAGCTGGGGATGCACTATTCGTTAGGGACTGTAGTGAGAGGACAAAGGGTAACGGCCTAACACTTCAACAGCAGTAGTTTCGATTGGATGTAAGGAAGAAGTTCTTTACTGTAAGGGTGGTGAGGCACTGGAATGAGTTGCCCAGGGAAATTGTGAATGCTCCATCGCTGGTGATGCTCAAGGCTGGGTTGGACAGAGCCTTGAGTGGCATGGTTAAGTGTGAGGTGTCTCTGCCCATGGCAGGGGGGTTGGAACTAGGTGATCTTAAGGTCCTTTCTAACACTAACTATTCTATGTTTCTATGTTTCTTGTGCACCACCAGCCTCCTCCCTGACAGGGCAGCGTGAGAAACTGAAAAGTCCTTGTTGGGGAATGGCTGTTAGAAACTGGATACAATGAGGCCGTAGGCCAGTGGATAGAAGAGACCTGGCAGTAGTGAACCAAAGGCTTTTCAGCCTGGACTGGAGGTTACTAACGGATGCGTACGTGCAGAAGGACTGAGCAGTTTGGCACAGAGAGCTGCGGAGACAAATATAACGAGGAACTGATAACTGTAACCTTGAAGTGCAGCTACAGGCCCTAACAAGCTCGGACTTGAGACAATGTAGAAAACAGCAACGGCAAAGGTTTGGAAAACAGCACAGAAAAGCAGTACAGAAAAAGAAACTGCAAAAGGCTCGGAAAATTACAGAAGAAGAAACTGCAAACAGGGAGGGGGGGGTGTGTACTACAAGTTTGTTTCTGTATCGTAGCCAATCATGTATTGACGAGTGTGCATAGGTAGCCAATCATATAGTATTTAGTGTAACCCATAAGAGTATATAACTGGACCCTCAGATGAAATAAACAAGCTTGATGCGTGATCATATTGATTGTCATCATTCTCCCACCACAGTAAGGGTCCTCGCCTACCGCAAGTGGCGCCCGAACAGGGACTTGGTGTTAGTGCTGCTCAGCAACAACTAAAACACTGGCGTGTTATCAGCATTATTTTTATCCTAAGTCAAAGCACAGCACTAAACCAGTTACTAGAAAAAAAAAAAAAACAAAAAAACCAACAAAAAAAACCTCTGTCTCAGCTAAAACCAGAATACCTTAGCAACATGCTTTAACTTGGTTAGCCCTGAATTGGTGAAGTAGTGGGACTAGATGATTGCTGTGGGTCCCTTCCAACTGAAACAGTTCTGTTATGTTCTATTCTATATGTGTCACTGCCTTTCTTGAGTCATTAGTGAACTGGACTGGTGCTTTTGGGTATGGGAGAGGGATTTGTTTTGTTTTGTTTTTTTTTTTTTTTTCTCTGGATGGTTGGCCTCATAGAAAGAAGGTGGTTGTTGTCCATGGGAACCTGACATTACTTTTAGCATATAGTGATAGGACAATGGGCAATGGTTTTAAATTAAGAAGGGGTGGATTAAAATTTTATATAAAGAAGGAACTCTTAACTATGAGTGTGTAGAGGCACAAGTTGCTGAGCAACCTTGAGGATACCCCATCCTTGGAAGTGTTGAGGACCTGATTGGATGGCGTTTATAGTGACCTGGTGTAGTGAAAAGTGTCCCTGACCATGGCAGGAGTAGTTACACCAGGTGAGATGTTTCTGAGAGGATAATTCTTCTTTCGCTATTCACCTTATTCAAACTCTTATTAATCAAATACAAATAAAAGAAGTCAGCATTACAGACTACAGTTTTATTAGCCTGAGGATTTTCCAATAGATGACATATCAGAGCTTTCAGACATAGCAACTGGAAAAGAAATCTCAGATCACCAAGGAATACACTGACACCCATGCCTCAGACCTGTTTGAAGGAGATACTTTGAGAGTCATGTACCAAAAGAAAAAAAAAAACCATTTCAGTGGTACAACTTCAAAGTTTCTCTAATATAAATCAGATTTTCACAAATACTGAAGTCCCAAAAGGCAGAAAATGTCCATTTAAAAGGAAACTTTTATCTCCATCTTGACAGATGCAGCTGGAAATAATAGTTCTATTTGTTAAGCAGCAATATTATTTTAGTGTCCCCTCTATATACTTTCTGTAGTATTGTTAAAATTCAAGACAATATCTAGCATGTTCAAAGTCTGCTTAAAACACTGAAAAATTGCAGGGTGGTTTGCTATGTTACAGAATATTAATAGTAAAATGCCTTATTTTTCTATCCATGCAGACTGAAGGAAACAGGAAAGCCCACAAGATGCTAACTAAGTTTTAAAGCAAAGATGAATGAAATTGCCAATCACATACTCATGTTTTGTCCATGCTACAAAGGGAGCAAATGAATTAAAATGAAGTTACAAATTTTCTTAAGGTTACATAAGTACATATGTCATCAGCAATGCCTCTGCAACGCATGAGACCAACAGCATCCTGGGATGCATAAGAAAAAGCATTACCAAGAGGGTGAGAGAAGTGATCCTTCCTGCCCTGGTGAGAGACATCTGAAGTGCTGGGTCCAGGTCTGGGGTTCCCCCTGCAAGGGAGACATGGACATGCTGGAAGCAGATCAAGCAAAGGGACCCTAAAATCCTTTGAGACTGGAGCATTTGTCATTTGAGGAGTGGCTGAGAGAGCTAAAACTGTTTATCACGGAGTAGAGTAAGCACAGGTCAGTGTTGTCACTGTGTATGAATAGTTGATGGGAGGAAATAAGACATAGCCAAGCTGTTCTCAGTGGTGCCCAGTGACATGGCAAAACACAAGATGCACAAAGAAGTATAAGAGATTCAATTTAAACATAGGAAAAAAAATTTTTACTTTAAAGATGATCAAATGTTGGAAAGGCTGCCCAGAGAAGTTGTGTATGTAAATGAGTTACCATGGGCAATATTTTGCTGCCTTAGTGATTTGTATTCTCTCTTGCCCATGCATGAAGAAAGCCACTCCAGACATTTTGTAATAAGTTGTCAACTAGTATAGTGTCTTCTTTTCCGGAAGAGTCTTTCAGGTCTGAATCACAACCATTCACTGCTATAACTGCTGAAATCTGCCGCACTGGTGCATTCAACACTAAATAATCACAAATGTGCTGAAAAAATAGTGTCCTGTTTTTATCGAAACTCACCCAAAGTGAGTAGAAACTCAAAAATGTAATCTATATGGAACTCAGGCAGATCACTCAGTTTCCACAGTGAAAAATACGAATAATGTTATTGCAAGAGGATACATGAGTTTTATCAAGACGTGTTAGTAGATTCGAATCGTATGGTAATGAAGGTCACAGAAAAAATCAGAACAAAACTGGAAATTTTTTGTTTCTGAACAATTTCTATGGGAAATCAGTACTAGAAAAATTCTATGAAATTATGTTAAACATTATATGACAAAAAAATGAATTGTTATTTTTTAAGTCAATAATACACTTTCATCTTCTTTGAAGATTTAGGGATCTATCTGAAAAAAAAGATAGTCAAGTAAGCGAAGACTGCATTTTAATGCAAAAACCACAAGGATACTAAAATAGTGAATTGAAGTTTCACATTAAACATTATTTTTTTAATTTCTTGTTTATTAAACACTTGAATCTACAAAGTAATTTAATGTTAATTTAGTGTGCTTCTAACACCTTCTATAAAATCTGCTACAAATCTATTTCCTCATGTTATTTCTTGTAAAATGGTTTGTAACTATTTTAAACCTAGAGAGTATTACTATTTCTTGCTTTAATATCAGATCTTTTTTTAAATTTATTTTTGGTTAGGCATTTTTTTGTATATTTTCTTGTTTGTCTGTTTTTCTGTATATCATATGTACAACTCAGGATAGTTATTGGCTAGTCTGTACATCTATGCATCTTCAGAAAACTGGAAATGAACATAAGCAGGCTATCATGTGTTAAAATAAGATTTTATTTTCTCACATATTTTGCATCTTATAAAATAGGAAGACAAATATTAATAATTTCAATATTTCTTCCTAGGTTTAGAAACTTAGTGTTTAAATTCACATAACTCTTTCTTCCATCGTTAAGATTAATGTCCATGCCTCTATACTTCTGGAGAGATTTTGTCTTTATTTAGTAATGGAGTTCTTAGTTTTTTGAAATAATAGTAATAATAGATGCTGTTACTCCTGTTCTTAAAATGCAAAGAGTAAACAGAAATTGGAGGTATATATTATCTATATCTGTATAAAGATATAGAGGTATGTAAATCACTGTCGTGGTTTAAGCCATAAATCAGCCACGCAGTTTGTTCACTCTCTTCCCCCTTTTTCTTCCCTCTGCTCCTGGAG
>JAOEHY010042971.1:0-35001 GCA_025447955.1 Psilopsiagon aurifrons | reverse complement strand
AAAAGGACATGCAACTGTTGGAACAAGTCCAGAGGAGGGCCATGAGGATGATCAGGGGACTGGAGCACCTCCTGTATAAAGACAGGCTGAGAAAGTTGGGGCTGTTCAGCCTGGAGAAGAGAAGGCTGAGTGGATACCTCATAGCAGCCTTCCAGTATCTGAAGGGAGCGTATAGGGATGCTGGGGAGGGACTCTTCATTAGGAACTGTAGTGAGAGGACAAGGGGTAATGGTTTTAAACCTAAACAGAGGAAGTTTAGACTGGATCTGAGGAAGAAATTCTTTACTGTAAGTGTGGTGAGGCACTGGAATGGACTGGCCAGGGAAGCTGTGAATGCTGCATTGCTGGCGGTGTTCAAGCCTGGGTTGGACAGAGCCTTGGGTGACATGGTTTATTGTGAGGTGTCCCTGCCCATGGCAGGCGGTTTGGAACTAGGTGATCTTAAGGTCTTTTCCAACCGTTACTATTCTATGATTCTATAATTAGTGTGTTATCAGCATTGTTCTCAGACTAAATCTAAACCACAGCACTGTGGCAGGAAGAAAACAAACTCTGTCCTAGCCAGAACTAGAACAGTATACAACTGGTACCTGTATGAGGCTAGCAGACCAGCATTTGCCTGGTTATGGGGGAGGTGGGAATTCAGCTCACACATCTAAAACAGGCGTGATTTTTGTTTTAGCTTTGTAGCTACATTTAAGAGAAATCAGAACCTGAACAGCTGTCCAGTGAGTGATTCTGTGACAGCTGATGTGGAATGTGAAGTCTTTTATCTAATTATAAGTAGTGATTTAAAACATCTGCCCGTATCCCTGTTTTTCTATTTGACTATTGTTCCACAATGGATACTTTTTAACTTGGTGGAGACTTTTAATCACAAAAATCTTATTTCCAGAGTCATCTTTCTTCCTTTTTCGAAGTAAGTAGGCATTATCTTGTGAATGATGGTTTATGCGTTTGATAATTTTGAGAGGCTTTCTCTAAGACTTTTCGGCATTGGGCTGTTTAAAACTTCTTGTATTTGTGTTTTAGAAAAAGATTAATTAAACTAACCTATGGGGAAAAGAAGTTGTTAGATGCCATAAAAGAAAACTCATGGACAGACAATGTGAGAAAATGTATGCAGGCAATAAACTTGCTGAAAAAATAAGTAATTTGTAAATGCACTGGTACTATCCATGACATATGGATGACTATGAGTAGAGCAATAGCTTTACCTGGAGAAGTAAAGCAAGTGTGGTTTAGAAGGATAGTTTTTGTTTTTGATTTTGCTTGGGTTTTTTTTTCCCCTGTTTGTTTCTATCAATAACTGCAAATTCAATTTGCTATATGACTGTCTTTGCAGTTAAAGACGTTGCTAATCCTCCTGTAGGATACATGCGCCATTGGTATGACTGTGGATTTGCTGTCTGTTGTACTAGCTAATGGTCTGATCGCTTTTTTTTGCTCAGTCAAAAAATGAGGGCTAATGCCAGAAGTGAAACTTCACTCTCCATCAAGAAGCAAAGGACAGTGTTAACTTCTGACCATAAAGGCAGACTAAAAAATTAAGGCAGACTTAAGTACAGGTAAACTCAACATAATCCAGTAAGGACTTCTATATACTGAGGGTTTGCAGGCTTTTTAATGAACAGTTGTGTGTATTTCTCATTGACCATGAGCAGAGTGTTATACAGACCTTTGTGCTGGTACATCATTTAAGTCCAACCCAATCCATGTACTGTATATTGGGATCTAATATGGGGATCTCTTGTAAGGTGTCTAAACATAAGTGATCCCTGCGTCAAATGTTGTTACTAAGTAATAACTGTTCCAGTTAACTTAATGCGAACCTTGATGTCCAGACTTGCTGTTACTCATAGTATAAACTGCAGTGCCTTTATTTGCTCGTTTTTTTCAGGGAAATAGGAACTTTAAATCAGTCAAACATATGTAAAATACTTTCAGATGGCTCCTTCTTGTTGAAAATTATCCAGTGTGGGAAGAAAAAAAAGAATAAAAGAGTCAACTTTGGTTTTTGTTATTTTAATTGTAGGGAACCATTTTTTCAAACTTCTTTGGAATTGGTTTGTTAAAAGCTACCCCTTTACAGTTAATATTGAATTATTTTTTAGGACCACTGAGTTATGAAAATATTTATATGATTAATCAGACATATTATTAATAAATAATGATAAAAAATGTGATAAGTAGCTTTATACTTATTTATGGCTTACAATCTTTAGAGAGCTATAGGTCTTTAGCCACCACTAAAACTATAGAGAATTTACTGGTTGCTGTTTTTTATTGGTATTATAACTTAAACACTTCTTTGAAGTTTCATTACCAGTGAGGCTTTTTAAGGATGACAATATCTATTTTACATTTTGACTATTATTTTTAAGAAATCAGTGAGATTAACGCAATGTGTACAGGTATTTTAGGCAAAAGATTGAGAAATTGAAATGAACTAGAACAGTGGTAAGTGAAACTGTGAGATGTTGATTAATAGCCAAATAATTTTGTACTGTAATAAAAGATTGACAGAAAATTTCCCTATTCTATCAGCGTTAGCGGTTACAGAAGCATGGCAAATGGTCAAGATGTGAAAAATGACTCCTTGATTTTGAAATAGGGGTGAAGGAAAATCTAGTGGATGTCTAAAAGAAGTCATGTTAGTGTGATGTTATTCCCTTGGTTCTTCTGGTTATTTGGGATTCAGAAATCTCCAAATATAAGAATACTGTGTTGTTACTAACTTGGGAGTAAATATGTTTCGTAGTATTCTGTCTAGTATCATTAAGAGTGAGGAAAGAATGAATGCTGAGAATTAAACTTCTTCCAGTCCTGTAATTTCTGGGTTCAATTTACCACCAAATGGGTGTAAATTATTGAAGTCTTTGTGGTCACAGGGCTGTGAGCAGCATAAACAGAAAAGACTTGCATTTAACTAGTGGGTTATAGCTGCCAGTAATCCTAATTAGAGCTCATCAGGACTACTCTCATAACTAGTTGGACGTGTCCTTGCCTGTCTTGAAGGGTGTCTTTGCAGTTGTCCCCAAACCCTTCAAGTCCAAATTTAGTACATTGAGTTTGTTAACCAGAAGCAGCTAGTGCTGTGCAGGGCCATGGGCCAGGGTCATACGGCCCTGAATCTGTTGTCTTATGTATCTGGAGAGGTTTCAGTTGCCCACTGAAGGTAGAGGTCCTTGAGATGGAATGAGAAAAAGCCACTATTATGTGTGAAGTACTAAGAGGAATGTTTCTCCTTCCTCTCACCCATCTTAAATCCAGCTCTAAAGTGTTTTGCTAAATAAATTTGCAAGGGTCAGGAAGGATCATTTTCTCTCGATCGCCTAGGATTTTACTGTTTATTCTAAGTGTCTTATAAAAGTAATTCTGTCTGAGAACAAATTTATGAATATGAAGCCTTCCATAAACCATGGTTTTCAGCTCACAACAACAGCACAAAAGTTTAGTCAAGATAATTGTGTGGACTGTCTTCTTCAATTACTTTCAATAAAACTGAATATTTGCAGCTCATGTTATACCAACACAGTCCCAACCTGTTGGGGCAGATTTGGTTTTGAGCAGCCTGTAAAATGATCTGTACTTCCTCTTAATACTATTTTTCTTCTCCCAATATCATTACACTAGCTTTTAAACTCTAGCTCAAAAAATTCAGTCATAGATACGTGTAATTTTTCTAAGTACTAAACCACATTGAGCTTTCTAAGTATTAAACCGCACGTTTTGTCTGAATTCATCAAGTAAGTACAATGTTTATGTGAGTTTGCAACAAATTCCATGTGTAAAGGCTTTCATTTACTGAAAATACTTCGCTTACTGAAGCCAATAGCATGTGCCAGAACTTTGCGGTATGTTAGATGTGCAGTTTGTTTTCACTGCATTAGGAATTTACTATTGTGTCCATTTGCCAGGTGGAGGCATAGTTTCATTAATGAATAGGCGTGAGGGGTGGGAAGCCAAGTTACTCAAACGCTTTGTTCTTTTTCATTACTAAGCTAGTTTACACTTAGGCTATTAAACAGTTGAAGGCTTTTTTGCTGTGAAGGCTGTGGCTAATATGAAAAGGACCTAAATTTGGTGTAACATAAGCTAAGCCAAGTAATTTTTTTCCACCTTCAAGTAATAGATTCTGTTGCCCCATAAAATCAAATGATTCTTGTGGCTCATTTTTTCCTCTTGCTTCTTTCCTGCCATTCATTCTTTTTCTTCCTCTTAATATCCTTGGAATGTGGAAAGCATTTGTATTTAGTAGAGCTGCTTTTGTTCTCAGTCCTTAAACACAACTTCTCTCTGTGCCACCCATATGCTAACTGGACCACTTGTGGTTTGTTTTTTAACTTTACCTTGCCTGTTTCCCTTTATTTTTGGTGTTCTGAGGACATCTCAAATTGCTGAATATACTTCCTGTATTAATACTGGGCTCTGTGGATTAACCATTGTGTCGTTAGGTTGAGGGAAACATAGGTTCTGCCTTGGTTCTGTTGTCTTACTGAGCCAGGAGCAAAGAGGAGAGTCAGGGAAAAGCAATTTTGTTACCTCTGTTGTCATCTCCTCCAGTCCTATTAAATAAACTAATTGAAGGATGTTGGTATGTAGTAGGGAAACTTTTTATGCCTTATTCTGGGTAGGCCTTTTCCTGAGTAAATTAGCCAGCTGTTTTTGTTTCTATGAAAAATGCAATTTGTCAAAAGTAGAACGCTTTGCAGAGAATGCTACTGCAATATTTGTATTACCTGCTCAGCTGCGCAGCAGTTTGTCAGGTTTTCATACTGATCCAAGGAAGAATTGCATTCTGAATTTTTGGTAGTTAAAGGTTTCCACACATTTTATTGTGGTTTTGGAGTCCCAAAACTGCAGGGTTTAGACCTGAAGCTCTGATTATGTCAGCTTTAAAGTTCAGCTCCCTGATGCACATCCAGGATCTCTGAGCAGCTGTGCAAAGCAAACTGATTCAATAGCCCTGAAGACTCCTTAGGTTGTGCTGACCAGAATAAATAGCATTACATAGGAAACTAAGCTAGAATTAGGTCTCCTTTTTCGTAGCGCTATGTCCTGTCTTTTGTCATGAGGATGAAGCTTGGCTAAAATTTAAGAATATTGAAGTTAGAATAACACAGCAAATGTGTGAAAAGTTTCATATGGGGCTATTGGAACATTTTTATTTTAAACTCAAATGGACCTGAAGTGCATTCCAAGTTTTTATGGGGTTGAGGGACAAGAGTTTGGGTTTGGCTTTGCTTTCTTATTTCTTTTTTTTTTTATTTTTCCTTTTTAGTGAGCAAAGTTCAATAGGATCTGGGAACAAATTCAGTCATCTCTTTATGAGTGGGAACAGAACATTACTGATATTGCACACAATACAGGTAGAGTGACTAAAGGACAAGCATGTTCTTAAAAAATTCAGCTTAATCCCAGCTCACCTTATAATTACATTGCTGAGATTAAGAGTTCAGTTAACCCAAGGTGTTTTCCCAGGGCCTGCTGTCCTCAGAAGGATTTCTGTGTTGACTGTGGAGGGAGCCTAGGACAGCTGTTCTCCAAGCAGGCATGCCAGTGCCAAATGCTTAAATAAGGTGGATCAAGTTCACCTGTGTCTAAAACATCAAAGCAGAGAGGGGACCAATGCCAGATCATTGGGAGGAGAGTGTACATCTACGCTGACAAACCTCTGTTGGCAAAGAAAGTTGTTTCCCCAGCAATGTGTTCATGCTTGTTTGGCTATATTTAATGCAAAACTGTAGGTGTGGAGTAAACCTGAAATGTTGGAGAGTGTAAATTAACAATCAAAATACTACTTTTTAATTATCATAACAAAATTAAGTAGCAAACATCACAGGAGACCTAAATAGGTATCAGTATTTTCCTTTAATTTTCCTGAAGTCTGATTTAGTGTTGATGTGCTTAGTATCATACTCCTGCTATTTTTTTCTTTTGTGTAGAGTCTTTGATTTGTAAAATGCGGATGATCTTTCACACACTGGACTAAAATATATTAATTGGTGAAGCATTATCATTTTGTCCTGCCCATGACAGCTGCTACCATGACAGCTGATGTGATAATAGTGCTTCAAGTTCAGACGGCCTAATGGAAGTCTATTAAAAAACAAACAAGACAAAATCAGACAAAAGCAAAAGAGAGAGAGATAGAGATTGATTGCTTATAACTCTTGTCATCCTCATTCCTAGTATCTTTTTCAGTTTGGAAAACATAACTGAGAAGTATGGGTACCTGTATATACTAGTGTGTCTTGTGCTACGATCAAAGTCTGACAGATTAATTTCTACTTCTTTGTGGTTCCCGAGTTTGTTGTTTGTTTGTTTCTCAATAGTTATTTCTGCTCAGTCAAGACTGTGTTTTTCAGCTTGTGGTATGAATGGCTGAATGTATGGTCTCTGTGTTTTGGGGGAAAAATACCAAAAGGTTGCAGTTGACAACAGACACTTAAGTTACCGGCAAAGAAAATAACTTTCCTCTGCTGGATGTTGTCTTTTAATAAAAAGAACAGTACATTATAGCAGTGATAAAATGAAAAAAGGTTTTAAGAAGGTGTAGCCCTATGAGACAAAAAACAAAGGTAATTAATTGCCTCTCAGGTGCTTTATTTCCTTGCAAATTCTTCATTGTCAGTTCTTCCAGCCTGAGTGTAGCACATGCCTGTTGAAACAAATGTGTAGTGTCCTGAATGACCCTTTAGAGCTTTGACTGACCTGGGCAGGAAAAAATTGAGCTGTGGAGATTTTTAGGAGGTTAACATCCATATATTGTCATGAAATATCACTAAAATTAGCAGTTTGGGTAAACAGCAAAGAAATGTGGGAAGTGTTTTGTGGGTGTGTTTATTTTTCAAGTTCTGATAGCTTTCTCTACCAAAAAGGCTTCAGAGCTTTTAAATTTTGACGTATATCATCAAAACACAGATGTTGCCTGGGCAGGAGAGACAGCCCAAACTCATGCTGACAGGCCAGGGGACACTAGTAATGGCAAAGAATGCAAAGGAGCAGGACCCGTGAATAAGCGTTCTTTGCAGTCACTGTTTATATCTCAGTGTTCATACAGTGAAAGTGTCATTAGTCAATCCAAGGTAACTTGCCCTGAGTTGTGTTAGTCCTCCTATCCAGAGATGTCTCAGAGACATTGAGCCTGGCAGAATCTTCATTCCCTGTCCTGAGTCTGAACGGCTGGTGCTGTACACTGCAGTCTGGGAGGTCGGTGCAGCCAGCAGAGGGGAGAATTGCCACTCCGCGCCGTGAGTCACAGGTTACTGTCAGCCACTGCACCACCAGAAGATGTATCTTGAGCCTCTGGTGTTATTCCTAGGACTTTTGGATGTCTACCACACATTCACGCTCACTGTGCCTTATGAAATGAGCTTGAACTTCATCTTAATATACTGTCTTCAGCTCTGGCTTTGAAGTAGAACAGTTCCTGGTTTAAACTAGTTTATAGTCCATAGGGAGAAATATCCTCAGTCGTTCCTGGTTGTAGACATTGGGCTGAAAAATGTCAGAGCAGTCCTGCTGTTTCTCCCTATGGCTTTCAGGCAACCAGCTCAGATATGGAGGTCTGAAGCCAGCAAATAGACCCCAGGCCTGCTGTGATGACTTGTCAACACCATGGTTGCAATGCTATTCTTCATTCCTCCTGCTTATCCAATAGGGCAAAGACAGTTATGCCAGAATCACTAACATGGCGTCATTCACAGAAATCTGTTATCTCTTTTTACGTTATAAATAACTAACTTCATATTATGCTCATACTGGACCCTTATATTGTACTATGTAGAAGTAAAGAATCTGATTCCTCCAGGCTGCCTCTTCTCCCATAGGAGACCTGGAACAAGAAAGGGCAGTTGGACCATTTCAGCATTTGTCCTTCTGACATTCTTTGAATTCATTCTTTGAATTTTTTTTGTTCTACCCTGTTTTTCCCATCTCCTGTCACTTCAGGGACAGGACTCAAACCTTCACAACACAGTTTCCGATAACAGAGATTTTGTATTTTCAGCATAATCTTAATAGTTTGATGCTTATAACATGGCTGTGGAAGTGCTGTATGTGGTAACATTCAAGAAAGGTCTCTGTAGCTGGAACAAAAGGAAAAACTTCTCTATTCTGCAGACCAAAAGCAGTATTTCAATTTCCAGCTTAACCAGCCTAAATGATCTCTCAGCATTCATCATATATACATTATAAATATGACTAAGCTTGGGAGCACAGAATAGTGTAATGCAGCTGAGGTGATCAGACTGGATTGCTAACCTTTTGTTTGGCTGTCAAATCACCTGAATTAAGGTGGTGTAGTGTCATGCATCCTGTTGGAGTTGCAGCTACTTCATGCATGTGCTTGCTTAAGTTGTTCCCTGCTTAAAGTTGGCAAGACTCACTGCAACATGAATGATCTTGCACCTGGAATCCTGACCTTTTACTTAGGAAAGCTGCACAAAATCCCTGTTGCTAAACAGTTTGCATCCTGCTTCTTTCATGCTAATATCAATATAATTAATATTGATCACAGTTTAATAGTCTGTCTTCAAACAAGATAGCCTTAATTATGGTTGAAGTCCTTTTCTCTAATTTATATTTTACTTTGAAGTTGCAGTGTTTCTCAGGGTGCCATTTTCACATCTAAATATACTGCCATGTAAAGCCCACTGAGCTGTTTCGGGCCCATTTATTGCGTTTAAGCATTAAGAATTGATTCCATCCCCTCAAGCATTTCCTTATTTTTTGAACGTGTGCCTTTGTAGAATTTACAAGATGAGTTGCCACATTAATCACTATAAATTCCAACGTATGCTTAAGGTCTTTAATGTTTGGTCCCAAGAGCCTTCACATACAATGCATGAGTTAAGAACTCGTTACGGCTTGACAAATGTGCAGAATAAAGATGTTCCGTAGAACTTGAAACACTTTTTGAAGTGGTTTGTCCTTTGCAAGTGTTCTGCCTCACGTTCTTCAACCTGCAGCAGTGCTTTTTACATGCTTTTGGTTCATTCGGCCTCCATGCTGTGTAATTAATTTAAGCATTCATCTGTGCCTCAGTGAAAGCTTTTGATGGTTTCATCTTTTAATAAATGAATGTGATTGTTCTAAACTCCAAAGCCAATAAAAAATATATTTAAAGAAAAATGCAGCTCAGACCTTCAATCAAGTCTGTATGTTACGGTGCTCTGCTTAAGAAAAAGAGCAGGACGTATTAATCAGAAATGTAGATACTTATTTGCAGGTTTATTTAATTAGAGACCTGTTCTAGAGAGGACGAATGAACTGAGCATTCAGCTGACCACAATGTGTTCTTTGAGACTTCATTGCTTGCTGTGTTGGAAAACTAACTGATCAAGGAGACTTACAGTACCTGTCACGGTTGCTATTTCAGAAAAAACAGTCACCTCCATCAGCATGGCTATTTAGATGAACCAATCACTTCTTTAATTGATTCTGAGTGGTGAAAAGTTGCCATGGATACAAGATCCTGCCGCAATCAAAGCGGAAAGTAAGTTTAGAATTGGAAGTGACAGATTTATTCATCACATACTTAACAAGCCTTTGAAGGGGAAGAGAGAGTTTGTTGGAGTCCTTAGGCTGTGTATAAAAAGATTGTGGAGAAATACTCACAGAATTGCCAATAGGCACTTCAGTTGAGGAGAGCTGGGTAATACTTGCATTAGAACTATTGCACAGATGTGTTTGCTTACAATTTTTGCTCTGGATGACAAAACTGTCAAAGTCTGCAAGCCTGTTGTCATTTATCTTGAGACTCAGCAATAAATGGTCAGCTGAAAATTGTCTGGTTGGTGAAAGGTTTTGAACTGTTCTGGACTCAGCTTAGGAGGCAATGAATACATCAAACTGCTTTTGAAATCAAACCATTGGATGCTTATTTTGTTCTAAGTAAATTTCAGACAGTGCATTGTCATTTATTGGATTTCTGTGGGATCCTACTGAGCAGCCTTCCACTGTACTTTGTACAGTTTTGTGAGTTTAGTGAATTATTCAGCTTGGTATTGTAGGGATATTACCCCTTCATTTGCTGATAGTGCCACACAGCAGTTTGGTACACAGGACCTGGTCCTTCTCAGAAATTCACTCACTTGTGTGAGATGGGGAAAAAAAGAACAGCAAAGACTTCTCCTAATAAACATCAAAGGTCATGGCAGACAACAAATTAAAACAACCATTAGAAACAACCAGAGGAAAGTGCTGCAGTCATATCTTTCCCTTGGATAACCTCCTTGCAGTCTTAAAGCTGTGCTGAAGTTAATTTTCTCTCAGTACTTTCAACCTCCTCAGAAGTCACCTTTCCTTCCCTTTTCTAAACTGAATGTCTATTGAATAAGAGGATAAGCAAAACCAAACTCATTTCCTGATTTCTCCAACATATAAACATAACCATGCTAATTGAGGTTTTTGTAAATGAATGTTCACAAAAAAAATAAAGCAAGTTTTCTAAGGTTGAAGTGTGACTGAGTTGAAGGGCTTTGTGTTCAAATCAGGAAGCCTCTGTGGCATTATATAAACATGCAAAGAAAGTATAACTTAGGTGATTTATTGTTTTAATTTTTTGTTTAATTTAAGGCTTCATGGTAAAACTTGGAAGACGCAAATTCACTTGCAAAAATCTGTAAAAAAACATTCAGTGAATCTATATGCAAAATAATAGCTGCATTTGACTGACTTTGGCTCAGCAAGATGATCAACCATACAGGTGCTTGTACAGCATTTAGTGGACATGGGGCAAGACTTTAAAATATAATTGACCAATCAAACTGACTTTTTCTGAATCAATTTAGTATGGTGCTCAGTTACATGCTCCTTTCAGATGCTCTCCAATATGTAGAGTTTCTTGTTTCTCTGCATTCAGTAGTAGTCTTGCTTCTATTTAGCAGTTTAACTCTTGCACATACTGTGCTTACTGTCGCAAAAATTAATTGGATTTCCATGTCTTCAGTTTGTGGATCTCTGTATACATGAGGCAATGCTTATTTAAGTTCACACACATATTGTAAAACTCAAACACTGCATTCCATTCTTAGTGATGAATAATGAAACTAATATTAGGTTTCATTTGAGATAATCCTATAGAGCCGGCTTAATTAGCATGCTATTATATATCTGCATTTTCTTTACCTTATTCAGTCGCAGTGGAAAAATGCAACTTTATGAGCAACTGAATCATGAAACAATGAATATCAAGCATTTTTTTTTTTTTTAGGAAAAAACAAAACCACCATCAAATACATCCCATCCCCCCCGAAACCCCATACCAAATATGAAACTCAGCTCTTAGGCTGAACCACTTGGAATACGTTTGTCCAAAACTTGTAACCTTACAAGTTACTTCCAAGAGTTTTGGGAAGGACAGAGTTGATGCTCACAAGGGTGTTGCATGGGTGTATCTTAAATTATGCTTTGCACCCAGCCACCACTACAGAATATTATTTTTGAAGTTTTCCATTTTCCCAATGCAATCACATCAGCTCCTACATGAGCACTCCTGGTAGCTCTCAGTGCATAGCCAACATTGTTAGCTTAAACTCATTTTATTTGCAATGTTAGAGATATGCAAACAGACATGGCTTTAAAGGTTGCTTGGAGAGCTAGGAATGAGAAATCTTGTGTTTTCCCCCTTTATTACAAAAGGTTTAATTTGATATTTTGCTCTGAAGTAAGCTCACACAGTCTGCTACAGCATTTCATTTGTGGAACTGCAGTATATTAGGCTACTCTGCAAGACCTAATCTGTCCATATCTTTCATATATAAGGGAAAATGAATAAATCAAGAGTTGATCTTAGTCTTATGCCTTGTCTCTCCGAAGTTTTTAAATGATCATGTTTTAATAATTTATTTTTTTTATCTTTCCACTTTAAAGTAACTCTCTCTAGTACCTACTTGCGGAAAGATGTACTTAAGAAAAAAAATCTGCATGCAACATGGAAATGTTTTGTTTGAATGTCAGTCTTGGATAACTAAAACATGAGAGAATTTCAAACATGTAACTGTGCATGGCATACAGGGAAAATATTTTTGTAGTATTTGTTCCAGGTTAATTGTTCTCTTAAAATATTAAGTCACTTTGTGAGCTTAGATCTACAGCAGTCTTTCCTCAGTTATTGTGTTAGCAAGTACAGCGTGACCTTAAAATAAAAATCTTGTTAGCCTTTCATATAAAAATCACAAGTCACAGAGAGAGTTGCACTTGACTATGCTGTGGTAGACAATCAGGTTTGAAAATTCTGAATTCATCTTACTTTGGATATCATGTAGGATATTATAAATTGTACATTTTTATAAGTTTCTCAATATACATTACTTTTTTAGTATATATCCTCAGTGGACTTTATAAAATATCTCAAACAAGAGGTCAGAGATCAAAATTAATTTTATTCTCTATATACAGTGCATAATAAGTCCTTTTCAACAAACACCAAAACTAAACTGATCCTTTTCTGAGAATGTAGTTGAATATTTTACTTAATAGACCAGTTACTTCTCTGCTTTTCTTTGTGAAAGCTTATGATCAATTTAGATGTAGAATAACTATTAAACTATCAGTTTTATAAAGAGAGGAAATAATTGATTTTATACTAAAGCAATGGACTGCAGGTCCCAGGAAGGTAATGGAATTGTTGTCCCTTGAAAGCCTCAACTGAGATGCACTGACTTGCTTCTTGCCTTGGTAGGTTGTACTATAGTCAGGCAGACTGCAGTCGCTGCTGGTTTGAGCTGCACACATCTGATCATAAAATCATAGAGTAGTTAGGGTTGGAAAGGACCTTAAGGTCATCTAGTTCCAAGCTCCCTGCCATGGGCAGGGTCACCTCCCACAACCATGTCACCCAAGGCTCTATCCAACCTGGTCTTGAACACTGCCAGGGATGGAGCATTCACAGCTTCCCCGGTCAACCCATTCCAGTGCCTCACCACCCTCAGATTCAAAATCTTGGCAAAGTTTGATTTATAGCCATGTATGTTTAGTGATTAGGGGTGGATGAGCAGTTGTGGTACTCCTTTAAGCCCCACTGTATTTGATTTAGTACTTTCAAGAAGGATGCTGCAAAATAGTATTGCTAGTTCTATATACAACTGTGGTGCAGTTGGAAGAGTTGTATTGAAATGGAAAATACATTCTGACAAATGAGTGAGCCATCTATTAATTTTGCCAAGACTGAAATATATTGCTCTAAAGCTAGAATCTCTGATGGAATTAAATCAAACTCATTTCCCCTTCAAGCTGTCAAGTAAAATTAGAATCTAAGTTTTTAAAAACTTTTTTCCTGACACTGATTCCCTTTTTGGGGTGAACTTATTTAATGCTTCCTGAAACATGCTGAACTGACATCTGGATCTCTGGGTTGATTCTCAGAGTCGGACATCCTGGTTAACAGCAGGGTGATGTTTGTTAGTGTGACTGAGCAGGTAGTTAGGCTGATAATGCTAATTCAGGTCTTGATTGCTTTGATAACAGCAAAAAATAAAGCTGATAATTAGGAATTATTTGCTAAGTGGATGTTTGTTCACAGATGGTAGATCAACTATCAAAAAAGATTTTAAAAACAGCTATTTGTTTTCATTCTTTTATCTTTTTGGTGGTTTAAAAACATTTAGGAGGCAGGATCATAATTTATGACTAATTTTTGGGAGAGTCAAAAATGGCTGGCATACAAAGTCCCTAAATAATTTATTACTTATAGATCTATCATGACTAATTTTGTATTTTTAAGATAACATTTATGGGCTCTTTAGCATATTAGATCAAAGTATTTAATTCTGGGGAGGAAAAAAGTCAGTATTAAATGTACTATGATGTAAATGTAAACATGAAGTTTATATAAATTTACCAATCAATTGTTGAGAATGCCAAGCTAATTTTATACTTCTAAAAAAGAATAAAAATGTTTTGCCCAGAACTTTGGCATCTCTAATTAGAAATATCTGCTTTGCCTCTTTGAATGCATAATGAGGGCATGTGAATTACTTCAGTTTAAAATATTGTAATGCAGAAGTTCACATTGGTTTGTATCAGGGCATCCAAGAAAGAGCTATGCTAGCCACTTTCCTTGTCTTCCCTCCAGTCTACATGTATTTCCCTCTTCACTGACTTCCCAGCACGCAAAATCTGCCTTCAAAATGCTGCATAAGAATTTTACTTATTCATAGTTATATAAGGAATGGCACATACTCATTGACACTTTAATTTCCTCCTGTTGGGGGAGGACCATAAGAATTCTTCCTGATGCTAATTAAAAAAAGTAGTTCATTTGTATAGATCAGTTTTTTGGTGTTTACTCTCTGAATATTTAGTAGCTGAAAATTGCTGGCAAGAATTGCTACTGACGCAGCAAATTTTGAATTGACAGTAGAGAGCATTTGTAGGAAATATGTTTCACAGTTGGAGTTGGGAACATTCTGTAGAAACTCATCACCTTAATATCCTGTGGTCTGCATGGTTGAAGAAACCAGCATGTTCTGAATGCTGACAAAAATTAGCGAAAAGCGGGCATCAGAACAAGCATTTTTAGGGTCTACCTGTAAGAGGGCTTTTAAAAAGCATAAAATTACAAGTAATGCAAGCATCAATAGTGAGGTCCCAAAGTGAAACTCTCTTCCTTTTCCTCTGAAATGTGCCATTAAGAAAAAAGTAGGTGACAATTCTATAGCTGTACAAGCACTTGCCTTATGATAAAAGTTAGTGCCCTCCGCTGTGATGTAGTAATGGGAGACACCCTGAATTGTTCCTAGTCCAGTTAAAACACAAAGCTGAACAGATGTCCTTAACCCTCTGTGTTGGTGGTTTGATTCAAGTCTATGCTTTGCACTTGCATTGGCCTGGGAAGGTGGCTAATACAGATAACTAGCTCTTAGCTGAGGCTTAGCAACTTAAATGCTACTAAATCTTTTGCTTGTGATTGCCTTTATGTCCTTCTGTCAGCATAAAGACTCTAAGGGACTTTTAAAGAAATTTGCTCTTGGTTTAATAAACAGTTACAAAACCACAGTTAAAGGACCTTGGTAAAGAGTTAACAGGTATTTCATATCTTCTGGAAAGCCATACTTTAAATATTGAAAATGATGTTTTTGATGCGCTTAGCCAGAGCTTTTGAGTGATATTTCAGATAACAGTGTGGTGAAATGGAGTCAATGAAATAAAAAAGAAAATAGCCACAGGGTTATCTTCAAAGCTTTAGGTATCATTTGAAAACAAACTGTATGATCTTGGGTATGAATTGCCCCTTTGAATTGAACACAGTTGTGTTCCTGAGGGAACATAGTTCCTGTCAAAATGAGATACAGTCTGAACTGGCTGAGGCCAGCTGAGATCAGGATGTGTCATTTGGTGCTACTGATGCAGGAGAGCTTATTTATAAGAAGTCTGAGTCCAATTCCTTGTTGTTCACCCGAAAAGAAACAAATCTTGGTTTGCCTTTTTTTTTTCAGTTGTGCAGTATGAGGTTTAGTTCCTCTTCTCTTGCTACCTGCAAACACAAAGGTTTTAAGGAATTTGCCCCATGACTTAGTGAGGGTGTCTGTTATAAATCTACTTTCAGTGCAAAGTATATCTAGTTATTATTATGAAGACTGGTAACAGTGTTTACACTGGAAGTAAAGACCTTCATTAGTATTTCAAGAAAATATTGTACCAGTACGTGCACTTCCATTTGTAGAGCTTGATGTGTTTTCATTAGGCCCTAGATTTTTTCTCCAGATTCACTATACAGACCCTGAAATTCATTAATCACATATTAGCTCTGGGGTAGTAACCCCAACTTCACAAGGGGGTGGAAGGTACAGAGCACGAGAGGGGTTGATTTTACTCTTGGAAATAGCTCTTAGTCAAAGCACTTCTTAAAGCAACAGATATATTTTGCTGTTAAGTTACCTAGTGCCGTGTTGCTCCTCACTATTTTTAACCGAAGGCTAGTACTTTGTTCTCAGAGTTAAACTGTGCTGGGTGCCAGATAAAGTTTTCTGCATTCCAAAATTAAATGATACGCATTAATTTTCTTTGCTAAATAACGTGTGCTCTGCTGTATGTTTCAATCTTTCATCTGATTTATTAGGCACATATTATCAGTGTATAATGACAGTATTTCTCTTAGAACTTACAATTATATAAGTAATTCAAGTAGTCAGAAATCAAAATGACTGTGGCTTGCCTTGTGGTTGCTACCCTAGTGATTCGACACCACAGAAATATATGGGTAGTGAATGCTGCTTTTGACTAATCAACAAAGGATTTTACTTCCTCTGTATGAGCAGCTAAATATTGTCAAAATATAAAAGAAAATTATAATATACTGTGATTGGTCAATAGCCCTCTAAAATAGAAGAAGGCTCAGAGGAGATGGGCCAGGGTGATGTGAAGCTTGAGGAATAATGAAGGGTGTGACTGACTACAGCTCTTGCAATGACCTGAGTTTATCTCAGTACAAAGGGGTCTTGAGGGTGGCCTTTATTTTGGAATAACAGTTTATCAACAGTTGAGCGAATCAACTGATGGTGATATGTTTCTCTCAGAAAGAGAGTTCCTTGAAAGAGTGTCAATGTCTCCCTGGGTTAGCTGGATCAGCATGGTGGGAGTCGATAAGTGATGTGGCTCAGCAAAACATGGGTACAAAAAGAGAGAAGAGGTCTTGAGCTGGCTTCACTCCATGTACTCTTTTCTAGTAATCTGGGATGCCCAGCGTCCTAATGCGGAGTGTATTCTGGAGGCCAGTAATGTGGCAAACCATTGAGATTGTGGTTGAATTATACATTGCAATCACTACATAGGTATTGCCAAGCCTAAC
Organism: Psilopsiagon aurifrons; assembly: GCA_025447955.1. Classification (NCBI taxonomy): domain Eukaryota; kingdom Metazoa; phylum Chordata; class Aves; order Psittaciformes; family Psittacidae; genus Psilopsiagon; species Psilopsiagon aurifrons. Next base: position 18,203 of record JAOEHY010042971.1, on the reverse strand, counting down.
TTACATTTATTTTGTGTTACACAATATATTATTCCACACAATATATTCCACTATATCAGGAATAGTGTAACATCAGCCAGGTTCAAATACGTAAATTTGGTATAAGACGTCACACCCTCCATGTGTGAAGAATCTGAAATAACCTGGTCAGTGAGTGTTGGACTCTGACAAATAGTGCTAGTAGGGATGATCTTGCTAGAATGATGTTTCTAAGGAAAGAAAGATCTAGGCATAAAATAAATGTTCATTCTGTATAATTGTTTAATGTCTGGACTGGTACTAAAAAATCCTATTACTTGAAAGTTAATGGTCAGGTGAAAGCAAATACAGTACGCTGAAGGACAGAGGACATGAAATTGGCCATTTTGCAGTGAAAGGGTTGATTTGAGAAGCAGAGCATTTCAGTGCAGATGTAAAAAACACATGTAATAGCTTTCAAGGCAAATGAGTCTAGCAAATACACCTAGATCTGCTGCCAGATTTAACATTACTGATCATTACATAAGTAGACAATAAAAAAAAGCAAAGCAAACGAATCTTCTGGCAATACTCAAATCAGTATTATAACTCTCTGTACCTACTTGTGTGGGTTTTGTTGTTAAATTACAACAAAATTAAATCAATTGCAAGAGTTGTCTAATATTTTTTGGTAATTTTCTACATTTCTAGGCTTTGTCATAAAAAAGGAGGAAAACACTATTACTCCTCTTGAAATATTTGCTGCTCCAAATTTATCCTTTTACTGCTTTGTAGTTAGGGTGGAAGAATGTTGGGACGCAAGCTAAATTAGATACTGAAATCTTTCCGTTAGTAGTATGTAAGACTAGATAAAGGTATATAAAATCTCTGTTAAGATCTCTCTATATAGCTATATATAAGTATACACACCTAGAGATTTTATATACCTATTGCTTATAAAAAGTATCCTTTTTCTTTTGCTTTCTGTAGATTGAGAAGATATTGTAAAGAGACTGGTACTTCTAAGTATTCTTCAATGAGTGTCTTATTTTCTTTAAAGTGTCTTCTGAGGAAATAAAATGCAACGTATCCTCAGATCTCAAAGGATACAGTTTTCAAAGGATTCAAATGCCATTTGTCTGAATCATGATGTTATTCATAATACATTTATTTGAAAATGACCTTTCATTACTTGCTGATTATGATATGATTCACATTATGAGAAAATTGTATCTTTACATCTCTTTACTCAAATGGTTTTTACAAGGGTTAGTTTGGTGTGACTGCTGATGTCCTGTGTTGCTGGGAAATGATTTCATGTCTTATGGTTACTTTATATAAGATGGGGTATGAAAAATATAAGAAAATACTTATGAAGTATTTGAAGACCTATTGCTCTATAACTGATTGCCACAAATTATATTAAAGAAGGAGAGTGTAAAAGTAATTCTTTTGCTGATGGAAGTTGGCAGCTGTATCACTCATTTTCTTAGTGAAATGGATCCAGTGGAATTAATGTTGGACATAAAACTTCCTTTGAGAGGCAAAACTGTTTAAATTACAACATTATAAATATGATAGGTCTTCCATAGGAATAAGAATGAAGACTTCTAATAAACTACTGGAGAAGCGATTTAAAAGCACAGAAAAGAGAACACACTCATTTCTAAGAACCAAAGCTGGGACTCCTGCTGAGTGGCAAACCACTGCTTGTGCATTCTAGTTTGGGTTTGCGTCTGGACAGCTTGCAGTGCGAGCACAGCCATAGGTTTTGGAACCGCTGTGCAGGATTGTGGACTTTGGGAGGCTTAATTTATTTCTTTTTTTTTTTAATTTCTTCATCATTCTGTTGTTCTCCAGTATAAATAGCTGTCTGTCTTACTTGAAGCAGCTACTTGCATTCTAAGGGTGCTTCTGACCAGGCACTGAGCAGTAGGCTTGCTATTAATATTATTATTTCTCTTAATAGTGAAGGGACTACTATCTTGGCCTATTTTGGCCAAATGTCTTATTTATTCTAAATTTCTTTGTGGAATAACAAGCATTTATAAGGGAGGGCAAGCGTGTTTTATACGGACCATACAGTGAGTGTCTTTGCCAGTAATGAAATAATTCTTTCAAGGAAAGTGCCAGTAGGCATAGGGAATTTGCATTCAATCAGGTAAGAACCCTAGAGAGATCACATGAGAGTGGGCACATTTTTTTCTGCTAAAGCTTTCTTTTTTCTTAGGTGAATTTGTAGTGTGTTGTTAAATTAATAAAACTTTTCATAGCATTGTCAGACATCGCAAACCTGTCAAATTGTCTTCCTCAGAGGGACCTTTTCTGTGTTGCAGTTTATTTCTTGTTTTGTTTTTTTTTGTTTGTTTCTTCTGACTTTTTGTATGTTGTGAGAACTGGGGACTTTAACAGCCAAGCAGTGATATTTATGTAGGAAATTTAAGCATAACTAAATCAAATAAATCTGAAGTTTTCTACCAGCTTTCAAAGGCCATGTCATTGTGTCCAAATTTGGCTTTAATTTTCTGAAATTCTTATTTGCTTTGAATTTAATTTCCTAGTTTAGTGCTTGTCCAATCTGCCCCATATAAAACTCCCCTTCTCCAAGTTGCCTTTCTGCTCTTCCCTTGTTCTGTTACTGCACTAACATGGTAGTTACTGCTCTCACTCTATATTTTTGAAACTGAATGAAGCCTTCCTGGATTCGGTGAATCTAACAGCTGAAGAGATGTTTGTAATGAGTTTGTTGGCGCTTTTTTTACCTTGTATTGCTGAAGTACCTTTTGAACCACTGCAACAAGAACTCACCAATGATGTAATGAACAAAAAGCCAGGTTCCCTTGCTGAGATTACTGTCTTTGCTGGGACTTACCCACACTCAGTACTTGAGAAAACTGAACTCAGACTCTTAAGTGGAGTACAGTTAATGTGTTCAAAAGCAAAAAATATCTGTATCTCTGTGGAGGCTCTCATACAGAAGTCAAGTAGCCTTAGTCTGCTGTAGCTTAATCTTCTGTGCAACAGGTGGCGTCAGGTTTTCTGTAAAGGGTTAGATTACAGCAGTGACTTAAACCCTCATAACAACTTGTGCCTGATTTTTTTAACATGCTTTATTGCACTGCCTTCACAATTTTAGTTGATTTGCTCCTGTTTATAAGGAGTATAGATAAGTTGCTGTATGGTAGAGATTATTAGGTGATGATATTATTTTTTTAATTCAGTTTGTGATTCAATGTTTAAATCTGCGATTGACTTTTTGTTTGTAGATTGGATTAAATATGCTGTAAGTGCCTATACCAGTCATTTTAAACACAAATTCTTTATCTTACTGAGCCCCTACTTTGTTAAAAAATACAGATGTCTTAGTGTGTCCTTGGATGATTAAAACAGTAATCTGTCTTTAACACCATAGCTAAAATACATTCAGATTAGTCTTCCATTAATTCATCGAATGACTTTGAGCGCAAGCTGTCTAACTGATGTTGTTAGCAAGAGAGAGGTCTTCAGCTGACAAAAATGAGGATGCACTAAATGTATCTCACTTGCCTTGGGAGTTAGCAGAAGTCTCAGATTTGGGAAATCAGTTAGTACCTTGTTCAGGAAAGCAACATAGGTATGTTAACTTCAATTAAAATGTAAAAAAGCTTCCTCACTTGCTCCTCTTCATTGCTCCCCTTCTTTGCCCCCTCTTTCTTTCAAAAGTAAAATGTAACTAATGCGACTGTGAGTCGCTGCTCCTTCAAGGGCATACTCATTATTCTGTGCAGGGTCAGAACAAGAAGGGAGTGGGTTAGGCTGTGCTTAGCAATGGGTCTGAAGGGCTTAACCTAATCAGACCAAGGATAAAGGAATTGATAGTAAGAGACAAAATAAACAGTGCTGCTCTCTGAATTTCATATTAATGTCATGTGTTTTCCTTTCTGTTTTGTGAAAGATCTGGGCACATATAAATGTCTGTTTGGGCCCCCACTCCTTTTAGCAACAGAGAAATGAAGACGGACAAAGATGGATGGGGCAGGGGAGGGAAAGTAGACTATAAAAATGAGTGGGATGAACTCACTCATTGGTGGCAACTACAAGGGAGGAAAAAAGAGATCACTAAAATGAATAGACATAGCCCCAGACAAAAGAAATGTCACCAATAACGGCTAAAGGCCCTACTGCCCCACATGTTCTAGCAGTTTTAAGGTAGGATTAATCTATCCCAATTAAGGTGTTGAAAGAGTAGATTTTTATCTTTGAAAATTTATATTTTATACTAGAAGGAAATAAATCGGTGTTGACAAGGAATGATTAGCCCCATTGTAAGCATCAAGATTGGGAGAGCGTGTAAATCCTAGTGCATTGGTAATGTTGTACTATCATGGCCTAAATGTAAGCCTAGGTATACCTTTATAGATAAGTGTATGTGCTTATGCTTATTTTTCCTGCATTTGGGAAAATAAAAGGTTTGTGGTTGCTGTTTGTTCCTCTGATTTTTGCAAGTCAAAACAGTACTTCTTTCATTGCCTTTTTAATCCAATCATCCAGATCTGTATGCAGATCTGTATGCAGATCTGTGGTTTATAGTCAGGGTCATGGAAAATTTCAGTTAAAAATAAACCATGCTGAATTGTTAAATGTTTTAATTGAATTGTAAAATGTTTTAATTGAATTGTCAAACTCAGTGAATTCTTGGTTGCTGATTATGAATGCTGTTGACTTCATTGCTATATTGTCTGATTTTTGCCATTCTGCTGCATTTGAGTTTGCTGTATCAATTACTGCTTCCAAATCATTAGTGGAGCAACAAGCGAGGTTCTGAGAAAATTCATAGAAAGGTTTGTTTTCAGATTTGTGGAGAAAAGGGATAGAAATGCCAATGTTTTTGGTTTTGCCTATATAGACATACGAAAGGTTTCCATATCTCCTAACGTTCATATTCTATTACAGTGAAGTCTAGATCTTCAGGAACAGGAGCAATTTCTGGGTAAATATGTCTTTTCTTCCAGAGCTCAGAAATATAGTTATCTCTCCCTGACAGCATCCACTTTTAATTACAGAGCTTTCTGTTTTGGATTTTGCTCCTGACACTGAACTCTGCATGAAGCCATTACATTTTTGTTGCTGGCTTCATAGAAATTAGTTTTACACTGTTGACTTGATAGGCACCATTGAACTACATTGTAACAGAGTGAAAAAAAAGTAGTACTGGAAAACAAATAATAAGCAATAGATTAAAAGGGAAGGGAGAAGAAATCGTGAAAGACAAAGAACCCCAAACTGCTCATGACCAGTGGAAAAGAAATGAAATTACTGAAGGAAACATTATCTGGCTTTATTGACGGGGAATGAAGAACAACACAATACTGATCATGTGATCAAACGCTGAACTGGTTATTGTGTGCAGGCACCCGTCATAGAAAAGTTACAGAACACTAGAACATTCGAGGACATGTGATTGGTCAACTCCCTTAGGCGAGTGCCAGCAACAGCGCAGTGATTGGCTGCAGTTCATGAAGTGTCCATAAAAGTCCCAAGCAGCAAGCGAATGGAGTCTCTACTGCTTTTTGTAACTTGTGGTTTGCTCTGGGGCAAGCAGCTCCTGCTGATCCAGCTGCATGGCATCCTGGTCAAGGACTCTTACAAGCAGGCTTCCTCTTCTTGGCAGCACACTGTCTTCAGTTAACCCTCTTATCAAACTGCAAAACCCTAACAAGCCTTCTGCTCACAACTAGAGTGAGGCTAAGACAAAGGCTGGATTGCTCACATGTCCCTTAACTGAAAGTAATGCTTCCACACTTTATGAGAAAGACATTGCCAGCTGTATGGCACAGAAGAGACTGAATTGAGGGTTGTCTGCCAAAGAAGCAGGAAAGAAATTAAGGGAAACTTCATGCCTACATACAATCCAGCAAAACTGCAGATGAATGAGAATGTTGAGTGGAGTGCCATCCGCTCATCTGGAAACGCTTTTCAAGAGCCCTGTAAAATAGATGTGCTTGGGAGAACATTTACCTGAACAGCAGCAAGTATAATCCCTAATTGAACTTCCAGAGTTTGCTTCTTGAAGATGCAACACAGTTGCACTCATCTTATTTTTACTTTTTATCCTCCTCTTTTCTAGTGCTGATTGATAGATTCTGCAGTTGCCACTGTGATAGGAATCACCACAAAGCAACCAAGTATATGGCCTGGTATATCTCTATATTTTTTTCTGTGACATTCTCTTTCTTGTCAGGTGATTTATCAAAAGGAAACCCAACCAATTGGATTATAAACACTTGAATTACTTAGAAACAAATCCTTATGTACACTGTTTTCATTTATGTAAGTCAGCCAAAAATTCAAAAAATAATATGTCTTAAGCCAAAAGCTTTATTTTGAACTACAAACATTCATATACCAATAGGCATTGAAGCGTCAATTAGAATTAAATGCTTCTCATGGGTCTAAGTTGTATATATGTATAAAATATATATATACACATATATAATAATAATATTGCTATCCCTAAATTTCTGTTAAAAGAAGTTTTGTTTTAGTCACTACTGTGGCTAAACCCAGGAGTTTTTAAGGACTCTCAAACGGGACAATATTTCTTCTTTCATGCCTGGGTCTAGAGTAGTGCTGTCATTAAAAGAACAAGTTGGAAAAAGAAAATATGTTAATGAAACAAGAACCATCCGCATGCCATGTACTTAGAATCTGTCTCAATTTGCACAGCCTGCTTTTACTGGACCAAGCCTTGTTTACGTGTGCTGCACCTGATGTCAGTTGATACATCATACATAAACATGTTGTATTTTTCAATTCTTTGACAGGCACCTGGAAGTTTATTTTAATAATTTGAGTTTTATTACAAGAATATTGTACCTGGACCATTTGTTGACTTTGTGCATTGCTTTCACAGCAAGACTCTGCTTGAAAATCATTAAAGACTCAATGAGTCTTACAGACACCATAATGTATGTTCTCATCGTTCTTCACACAGGTGATGGCCCCTGCAGAGTATGTAAACAGAAATGCAACTGAGAGTTGGCTACAAGAAATGATGAAATAAATTGCTTAAACATCAGGAATTTGGGTGAACCAGACCATGTTCTGGCACTGATGTCCTTTTTGGCTATTAATAATTTATATCTTTTATTACATTTTTACTTGGTTTTTTACTTTGCACTTGAGAGCACAGAACAGGTAGCGACGTGATCATACATGGTACTGTATATGTGAAGAGTCTCACCATTATGTTCATTTCCATCAGTCATGTGTGACAAAAATACGTAACTGCAGCTGAAAATGCTGGAATTGCTGTTACTCTGATGCCTGTTTCGCATCTGTAAGTATTAGAAGAGTTGTTGCATTTCATCTATTACCTGTGAATCTACTAGGGAAACCAAATAGAGAAGTCCAGCAGCTTGTCCAAGTGCAGAAACACATGGGCAGAGCCTGTGATAGATTTGAAACTTTAAATGTCCTTTACTCCAGCACTACTCTTGGTGCCCTTGCTGTTGCTACCAAGGAGAGTAATTTGGAGCATTTCTCTCTATTATTTAAGAACTAAGATTAGTTCCAGCAATTGTTGCAGCAGGGGGAAAACGCCGTATTTCTAAAAAATGGCTTTTTTCTTTATTATTTATTTTAAGAGAAAACCTTAACAGATTTTGCCTTGAATTTTAAAAAATGCTGATCGACTTGTGCCCCTAAGAAAGGGCAAGTTGTTAGTATTTTAGGCCAGCCCTCTCTTCAGTTTGGTTGGTGATTTCTGATTACTTATAAATCACACTCACACACACCACCACCACCTCACCTCCATTTAAGAAGGTATTGTTCTCATCCCAAAATTTGAGACAATTCTGGCAATACTTGATGTGATTAGTATTGGCCATCAGTTTTACCCTTTGGAATAAAATGTGGCAAGTGAATAAAACCTGATGGCATGTCTGTGCAAAATTTCATTTAACAGCTCATTTCAGGCATGCCAAGTTGGATTGCCAAATATATCAAATCACTTTTATAGATCTAAGCTGTCTACCTCCTGATTTTCTTAATCGTAAATGGTATAACAGATATTGCTATCGTTTTCCCATACATTGTAAAAGGAAAGTGTTTTAAATAAGGAGCAGAGCAAGCTGATTTGTTTGGTTAAGTTTACAGGTATAGGTTGTATGTAGTCCAGATGTTTGCACACATTCCCAGAGTCCTAGGGCACTTTATTTCCTCTGCATCCAGCCTGAATACTCCAAACATGTCCAGTCAGTAGGCGGTTTCTGTCAGTGAGTTACTAAAAGGGCTCATCTGTTATATTTATGTACTTTTCATCGAAAAATGAATAGGTTTTACTGTGCTGTTTCCAATTCCAGATATGAGAAAATACGTCAGAATAGAAGTTGCTTGCTTTGTTTGCAGCTACTTTGTTGGTTCTGACTCTTAGTACATGAGTTAAAAGGAAAGGGGGATAATGGAAAGAAATACCTAAATGTATCTATCTTGGTGCTGAAATTTTATCTGGATTCTTATCATAGATCTAACTGTGTGTATATTATTATGTGGGTATTTCTACCTCATCAGACTAGTATATGAGATCTCTAATACACCTAGCAGGCAAATCCTGGGAGGTGAGGAAGTGCTATTATCCATTTTGAAAGATGAAGCACAAAGAAGGAAAGTGACTTTTTGGGGATTCTTCATAGTGAATTTGGGATAGAAGACAAATCTGTTGGGCCGATGCCATAAGTGAGTCCAATTTGATTCTACTTTGAATAGTTCTCATACTCCAGAGCCCAAAACTACTGCTCAGCTCTTACTCATGGTAGTAGTGGTTTTGTCATCAGTCTTGGGAAGGGCATGGTAGACTTCAGAAAATTTAGAAGGCAAACTAACGGCTACTGGTAGGTTTTAGGCTTATCTTTAGCAGTGCTTGCTTAAATATCTGGGTTTGGGTGTTGGGGAGAAAAGTGGTGTTTATTTAACGAAAATTATCAAAATTGAAATTTTTGAGGCCAGGAACAATTTTCTGTGCTTGTAGTAGTTCTTAAAAATAGTAGCTGCTTTCTTGAGCTCTTTCACTTCTTGAGTACAGGCCATTCAAAATGCAAGGAAAACCTTTCTCAAAATGTCAGGGTTTTTTTGGTAGCTGAATGTGATAGCAAGTCCGAATGACTGCTTTTCTGATCATCTAATTTCATTACAAAATATATATTTACACTTAAAATTATTAGATTCAGAATTATTCTCTTTAGAATAAAATCTGATAATTGGTGTATGTTATGTATTTGAGAAACTAAAAAATCTCCTACCATGGTTATATCAGGTGCTACCAAAAAAAGAGTGCAACCAACTCTGTGTCATTCTTTCAGTAAGCAAAGTCAAAACAATGTTTCTACTGATTTCTGTGAGTATAAGATCTATGCATACCTCCTCCTGTATACACTTATTTTGACTGAATATGAAGAGTCATCAAGATGTCTGTGGAAAACTTTTCAAGGTGGAAGAGTTGGTATTGTTTGTTTTGCTTTGAATGCTTTCTGTTCCTTTGCCAATTCTACCCTTGTGTGGAGGCGACTTGAACTATGCACTTACCTTGAAGAAAGAAATTTGTTTAAAAAGCTGGTCATTTTGCAGCTTGGTATCCTGGAGTACTGGTTGCCTTAAAAGCAGAGGTATTTATTGAGAGTACAAAAGCATTTTCCCTAGATGAGAATAACTCCTCATGTCTTCTGTTCTGAATTAGGCAAAGCTTTTCAGATTACCTTTGAATGTCCTATATGTCACTTGCTAACATCTGATGTGTCTCTGCTGACTGACTGATACTGGGAAGCTTCCTACTGTCTGGTACATTCTTCCTGTCCATTGTAGTCACAAGGAGAGGAAACAGCACTATCTAGTTTCCCTTTCAGCTAGGCTGAATGCATGCCACTCAGATACACTGAAACAAAATTTCCTGTAGATACCTTCTAGATTCCTGATAGGCAGTTTCTTAGATCTGTAAGAGTATTTCTGTTAGATAGGGTGAGGATAGCTTGAGATAAGTGTATAAGGTGATTTTAAATTGTTTTCAATGTTAACCTCATAACCATAGGTCTGTGCTCTGTTGACGTGTGGGAATATGTCAGAGCAAAGTGGTTTGCATCTCCCCCTCCCCCATTTATAGCTCTTGGAATGGGTGGAGTATCTCATACATTAATAAAGCTGCAGATCTGAGCAGTTCAACTCTGCCGGCACATGCTGTTCAGCAAGAGGAATGTCACAATATTTTTTGCTCAGATTGGTACTTAGAGGCCTGCTGTATTTTCAATAACTGACACACTTTTACATATGGTTAATATAAGTAACTCGCCAGATTTCTGTCAGTTTTTCCAAAGAAGTGAAGATATTTGAATGTATATAGGTAGAAATGTCTCAGGTATTTTGCTTTTCCTTAAGAACTATTTAGTCCTTCTTTAGTTGAACACAGAGAGTCTGGTGTCAGAAACTCAACAGATGTCATGGAATGAAAACATTCAGTACACAGTGACATCTTGCTAGTGTATCCTGTTCAGAAAAATCTGAAAGTATGAGTTTAGTCCTTAGTGGGCTTGAGACAACCTATACTCATGTCTAAACAATTGGAAAATACCTGTTGAAGCTTTGACTGATTCGTTGCACATTCCTATAAGTATCAACCTTCACTTGTTTTACTTCTTATAAAGCTGCGTATTTGTGGGTATTATTTGTGCACAAATACTCCATGTTAATGTCAAATTCCAGGCAGACTTATTGATACTGTCCTGTGGAATTGATACCATCCTGTGCATGATGCTTTTTGAAGAAGAAAAATAAAAAGAAGTAGTAAGGCAGTACATTCAATTCTGCACAATAATCAGTATATACACCTTGGGTATGAAGCAGGTCTTAAGTAAGAGGTAATGTAGACCTTGCTTTATATAGAACCTTTTGTCCACAATGTTGATTGAGTATCGACTTAGATGATTACTGTAAAGAATTGTGAGTGATCTGAGCTGCAAATGAGATCTGCTGAATGCTGCCCAATTTTTCACCATTTATCCAGTCAGTAGTAAATGAAGTTATATGAATCAGGTGGTAATTAAAAATAGACATATTAATTTTTCCTTATCTCAAATTTGCTTCAATGTTGTGGAGTTTGTGGTTGATTCAGTTGTTACTGTTACATTGTTCTTAGAGGGGCTGCAAGATATTGAAAGGAGTAAGTAATGGGCTGAAACATAAATCCCTTCATGAGATATCTATGCCTCATTGAATTTTTTTTTTTTTACTATACTTGTTAGTAGTTTAGAAGCTCTGTTTGCTCAAAGAGCACTTATCAAATAGAACTTCAAAAGAGTTTAAAGGATTTTTCTTCCTGTCTCAATAAATTGTAGTCTGCAACCATGTAGAAAATGTCACTTGAAGTGTGAAAGCAGAATATGTTGTCTTGAACTGTGCATAATGCATTGGGCAGGTCCTCAAAGCCATTTAACAGGGATTATCTGATCTTTAAAACTTGAATAATCTGACTGAGGAGGTTTAGATTTGATTTTCTCTCTTTTTCTTCCCCTAAATTCAGTTCACAGTGCTCATTCGTGTTCCTCTAAATGGCACAGGGCTCTTGGGTTATGTTCTTTTGAGCCTTAGTTGCTAGTAAAACAGGTAATTTTTTAGTTAATGGGTCTGTGTGTTAATCCCAGGATGGGAGGCTGAATGTGTGTCTGCCTTGGGGGAAAGACTGAAGATGTGAAAGGTATAAAGTAAGGAGATCTTCTCAGGAGCAAGGAAGAGGGAAATGTTTCCAGCTGTTTTTGTTGCTAAAGGAAGGAGAATCTATGAAAGGTGATCTTAGAATTGTGTTTTACCTTAGTAATCTAAGCAGCAGGTGGCCAGGAATGATGGTACTTATAAACAGGTTCTTTGCTGTTCAACAGAGGACAGTTTGGCAATGTTAAGACTGGCACTAGTCATTGATCTGTCAGAGAGCAGCAAAAAATGTGTCACTGTAGGTATCTGTTGAAAGGCAGCAATTCTATCAATGGCAAATTTGTTCAAAGCCTGTAAATTACAGTTGGATCATAAAAAACACTGTCCTGGGGGCACAACATCAAGGACTGAAAAGGCTTCAATCTGTAGTTGCGTTGCTTACCAAAAGGTCACGCCAAAATCATCAGATTTTATAAAAATCAGTAGATTTTTTTCTATTTCCAGGGAGGTTGAAGGAGATTCAAAATACAGTTTAAATCTGGTTTCATGTATTTTAGGCTAAAGGAAAATGTTTGCATTTTCTTTTAGCCTAGCTTTCCTATTAAAAGATTAATATAATGAAATTTGTCCATCCTGTGCCAAATAACTTATTACAGCCAAGTCTGGCAGCACTTTCATATTTTCAAGTAATAGTTACATTGAAGTCAAAGGGAGAATAAATGCAATGCTGTTATGCGAGTTCAACTGTCAGGTATTCTAAGTAGCCTGTCTGCAGGGGGTTGAGCATGTGTACTCGATGCCTGCGTCTGCATGGCTCAGAGCAGGCAGAAGGACAAGCAGAAGAGGAGCTGAGAGGCTTTGGAGAGCACTGCAGTGTTGATATAGGAAGCTGCTGAAGACCAGGAGAAAGAATCCTAGATGCAAGCAGGGCCTACTGTAGGTAGGGAAGTGTGAGGTTTTCAGAAAACAATCAGCAAAAGTGAGGTTCCACAAGTTAAATAGAAATCAATTCTTACATAACACTGCCAAACGATGTTCCTATGTTTGAATATAAACCTGCTGAACTTGCCTTTAAGTTCTGAAACTAAATTTGACTGGTTTGTTGACTGAGGGAGCAAAAAATAAAAATACTCAAATACGAAGTTAATAAGTTAAAATCATCAAAGGCAAAAATAAACCCACAACCCTCCCCAAAAGATCCATCAATAATGCAATGAGTTATGACTAGTAATGGAGTAAGGAAATCTGAGCAAACCTCTGTGTTCTTCATCCATATTTTTAGCCTGACAGTGTTTCTTTAAAGAGTGGCTTTTCTAACAAGTCTGCAGAAAGCCTGCTGTGAGGAGAGGGTGAGCACAGAGCAAAAGTTAGGGTCGATGTATCCTTCTGTGTTGCAGAAAGACAGATTTATGGTTTGAGGTCTGTCCTTATCAGGTTGATCTGTTTTGTAGATTGAGTATTAAAATGTCTAGCTCTGGACAAAGCCTTACCCTGCTGAGAACATTAAAATGTCATAGGATTTAATATAGAGTAATTGGAGAGAACTCTACTCAAGAAGGAGATAAAGTGAAATTCCTAAAACAGATTTTAAGACTGCTGTGAACCCTTTTTGTCTGTCTTGAATAAGTGTGTTCCACTTTAATGAGATTATTCTGAGGCTCCCATCAGGTTTTGTGCACAATTTTCTGCTGGTTTTCCCACAAAGACTTCTTTCTGTTTTTCAATAGAATTTCCTTTCTATTGGGTTAACAGTAATGTCTTTATACCTGATCAAATGTAGTCAAGTTAATTGACAGGTAAATTATTATAAACAATTATTGTCCTGATTTATGTATTTCAATTATGTCAAGATTTATTTTGTTGTTTGGCTGCCTATACAAGTTTCTCCGTAGTTGTTCTTGCAATCCAATTGCAAGGGCTTTTCCTTTCCCCCATCCCAGGCTACTTGCAGTTTTACATTTTAGGGGTAGTATTTCCCTGCTACGTCCTATCATTCTGTGCCAGGAAAAAGGAATTGGAAACTATTCAGGAGGAAGGCAAATAGAAGCGTAAAGGCAAACTATAACCTAGCATCATTTGCATACCCCATAAAGCTCAATTCAACCAAGTCCACTCCCTGTTGCTATGAAAGAAAAATAGCGCACATCTTAATTTTGCATTTCAGCCATTGTTAGTCCCAAGAGAAAAGGGGTTATTGTAATTCCAGCTTAGTGGAAATACGTAAGGCTTTTACTTATCTTGTGCATAAAACTTATAACCCGTGCAGTTGGGACTGCTTATTTATTTCTTGTTAATTCATTTCAGTCTTTATAAGTCAACTGAGCATTCAGCATTTGTAAAGTGATTCTGGAAAATTATTTTGCATAAGTAATAGTAAACACTGGTGTTGCTTCCTGGCAGGGAATGAAAATGGTTCATATAATTCCCAGTGGCCTAATGAGCAGAAACAGGGACAGGAGCCATGAATAGCTCACTGGCTGAAATTTGGCTGCAGAAAAAGCCACAGTGATCAGCTGTGCCTTCACTAGCAGGCATCTTCTGAATCAGTAGGAATTATTTATTGTGAGGCATAGAGGGGCACAGAGGGAAGATTTGGCAGACAAATTTGAAGGAGAGAGAGGCAGGGAAAGAAGAAAATCTCATACCTGGAAAACAAAATTAGCTGTAAACAGCGTTTTGCGTTCTCCTATTAATTTATCAAGATTTGTAATGATGCCAAGAAGTTTTATATTCTATGAAGCACTTGAACAAGCTTCTAAAGTACGCCTAAGATTTTACAGCCTGTGCAAATTCAGTGCTGCTAGGTCCGCCAAGTTCTTGGTATTTAAATGGGACCCCATTACTTCAAACAACTTCAGTGTCAGCCATTACACAGGAAATTCTTCCTCTTTCTCTTGTTTGTTTTTCAGTAAATCTAGTTTCAACTTAATTGTAATTTTGATTTTAATCTACAAAAATCAGCAAGTGAGCCAATGAAAGCACTCAAAACATAAATAACAGTGGTAATCAGATACCAAAAATAAAATACAAGAAGCAAAATCTCATTTAGGAATGAACTGACATGACTTTTCGCATTTCTCTTTTTGTTTCACAACAGCAAGATTGTCAGATGACTCATCTGCTTTGATTTGAAATAAGAAGGCTGCCTGTAGATTCACTTATTTGTATTGCTGCCTTTTGTCAGTGTGAATTAGGGAGGCTTTCAGAAAGTTATACAACTTTGAACATTTTACTGTAGCTATTAGGCTGTTGGGATATTTTTTTTTCTTCCAGCTGATGTTATTGTTTAAGTATTTGTCTGTGCTATGATCCAAAAACCTTTGCAGAGAGTACTTGTCTTTCCATCGACTGCAGGAAACTTTGTATCAACTTTTCAGAAAGGTTTGACTCACTCTCCTAAGGTCAGACCCAGAATAGGGTTCTTCAGCTCTTCTCTATATTCTGTTTGTTGTGTCTACGGAATGCTCTTACACCAGATCTGAAAGAAAATAAACAAATGTTTAAGTGTAAGCGCTTGAATAAGTGCATCTGAGTTGATGCTCTCAATCAAGCTCAAAGGAGTATGAAAGCCCACAGGAAGGAGTATTACTACTGTGAGCTAGATCAACAGGGGAGAACTGTGGTTACAGAATGTATTTCTAACAACCTGAAGTGTATTCAGCTCCCTGTAATGCCCTGTTTGAACCAGTAAAATAACACGGTAGACAAATAATTACTGTATTAATTCTGCCATGATTTCTAAGGGAAATATCAGTGATATTTCTGGTAATTTCAAGAGCATGAAATAAATAATGAAAACAAATAAACTGAGCCTGATATTGTTAAGATAAAAATATTGAATAGATTTAAGATAAAAATAGTGAAGAGAATGGACAATGAGAATAAACAGTGAATAAAAAAGAGTAAGGAGAAATGAAACTCTAATATAGAGGTTTTCACACTGCCCTGCAACCCAGGTGATAGTTTCATGTAACTTTGTAGTTCTTTTTACCAATAATAATGAGCAACTATACTACAAAATACATGGCTGTGCACACGACTGCCACAGAAACTACAGGAAAGCTCATTAGTAATTACTGTGAACATTTAGACAAAGGGGAAAAAAACCCCTACTTTTCTGCTATCTGCACATGGTAGACATCCTGGCTTGGTGAGCTCATTAGAAAAACAAAGTGATTTTGTTTGATCATGATGTAAATGGTACTGTACAGGGACTTCAGCAAGTGTTCCCTAAACCAAAGCCAGTATGTGAAGCCCGTGTTCTTCTCACGGAGCGAGTAAGAACCCCTCTTCCTCCCCCCCTCCCCAGCACACTAGCACCCTCCAGTTTTCCAGTTTTTGATATCACAGTGTGTGAAAATGGCTACTAAATGCAAATACAAGATAATGGCAAATATGTTCATAGATTAGTTTTTACGATAGTGCTATCTTAATTTATAAGGAAGAGAGTTATGTTTACCTGAGTCAGTAAATTAAACACTTCCATTGGTTTTCCAAATTGCTGCCAAAAACTTGTGGAGGTTTTTCATCTACTTACCTCAAAGGATTGCTTTGTTGCTTACAAAGGAGTTCTTTGCAGCTTTCTTGGACTCCTTAGGATCCCATCCTTAAAGATCTACTGTCCCCCCTCCTGCTGCTCTGTGAGACTGCCTATTAAAAATTGAATTGCTACAGATAACCAAACATTTGAGACCACAAAGTGATCAGTAACATTTGAAGCAAGTTTGGCCAAATTTTCAAGTTAAGTCAACATGGGCTCATGCAAAATTGCTTAGAAAATCATAATTTATTGAATTAAAAACAGAAGGAGGTGCTGAGGCATTTCCATAGGCAGCTATTCTGCATGTGTTAATTGCAGCAAAGATGTGGATCAGTTAGAGATATATGGGTTAGTTATCTTTGCTAAATTTGTAAAGACACCAAGGAGGCAGGGAGTGCAGTTTGGTGTGTTGGTTCAGGGAAAATAGACCGTAGATTATTTAGGTCCCTTTTGATGCATTGATTACCATTCAAGGAGAAAAGGTTTGAATGCAGTTTCAGATCATGTCCTACAGTGAGCTTTGTATTCAATATTGTCTATGTAAAAATGGAGTCAAATAGTGTCTATGTAAAAATGAAGTCAAACCCAACAATGAACCATGGTTACCAAATATAAAGCACAGTATCTTCTGTCTTTTGTAAAGTAAAGCTGTTAGGGTGAAGAAGAAAGATATGTTCCTTCCATTTCGAGGAATATTGACAATCTAAGTGATTTTATTGGTTACTGAGGCTACAAAAGTCATAGCTAGCAGCTAGCTAGGGACCACAAATGAGGTCAGGGAAATTTATTTTAACTTAAATTGTAAGGTCACTCAGTGCATCTTTAAAATAACAGCCACTCTCCAGTTCTTGTCTGTATTACAGCACAGAACTCTTAGTTGTTAAAAAGCAGTGTTGAACTGTGTAAGCCATATGGTAAATTCTAGTAGAAAAACCTTTAAATATTTGCATTCTGAAATTAACTAGTCTCATTGTTTGTTGAATGTATTTAATCACAACAGCATAGAAATACCCTTAAGGATAAATATCAAGAGATCAAACGTTGCTGTAATGTAAGCAGTGGCAGTACCTCACTGAGGAACTATTTTTCTTTGCTGGTGTCTCTAAATTCATCATCAGGAGCAGTTTGTGGGGAAGGTCCTGGAAGGCATGGTGAGGCACATGAAAAACAACAAGGCGCATGGTGACAGCCAGCATAGCTTCACTAAGGGGAAATCCTGCCTGACCAATTTGGTGGCCTTCTATGATGGGGCTATGGAACTGATGGACTGGGTAGAGCAGTTGATGTCATCTACCTAGACTTGTGCAAAGTGTTTGACACCATCCCACATGACATCCTTGTCTCTAAGTTGGAGAGACATCAATTTGATAGGTAGACCACTCGGTGGATAAAGAACTGGCTGGATGGCCGTTTGCAAAGAGTTGTGGTCAGTGAGGCACTGGAATGGGTTGCCCAGGGAAGTTGGGAATGCTCCATCCCTGGTGGTGTTCAAGGCCAGTTTGGACATAGCCTTGAGTGGCATGGTTTAGTGTGAGGTGTCCCTGTCTATGGCAAGGGAGTTAGAACTAGATGATCTTAAGGTCCTTTCCAACCCTAACTGTTCTATGATTCTAAGCCTGAAATTCTTCTGTAAAATACAGTGAACACAACTCTCTGAGATACCTGCAGTGTTAATCCTATTTTTCACAGCCACCTTACTCAAAGATTAGATCTATTATTTCTTTGTTTTGTTTTTGTTTAGGAAAGCACTGTCATGTAGATCAAATTTCAGCTTTGCTTCCTATTTTTATCTCTATCCTCAGAGTTTGGTAGAGATTAATTGTGCTCCTCTTCTTTTGAGCTTTGGGTGTTTACTCCTTTTTATAAAATCTTCCTTTTATATAAATATTTTATTAAGTGTCGTGGTTTAAGCCATAAATCAACCACGCAATTTGTTCACTCACTTCCCCCTTTTTCTTCCCTCTGCTCCTGGGGGGATGGGAAGGAGAATCGAAAGAATGCAACTCCCACAGGTTGAGATAAGAACAGTTTA
>JAOEHY010042969.1:0-10964 GCA_025447955.1 Psilopsiagon aurifrons | reverse complement strand
AAAACAACAATAAAAACCAGCCCAGCCTTCCACCGGGCTCTAACAAAACCCCGATGGAACAACCCCCGTGTCTGGGAGAATACATTAATCCCTCTTTAACCGGCCTGACTCAGGGCCGCTGACGGGGGAGCTTGTTTTCGTTTAAAATAGGACGCGAGCGGGCCGGGTTTGTGTAAAAACTGGCGAAATGCTAACGGTAACAGGCAGGAATAGGGACGGTGGAGCGGGCAACCCCTCCCTTTGCCAACTGAGTCACTATTTTCCCCCCTTCTGTCTGCGAAAGACTGACTTAGAAACACCGCTGTTTATGTAATTCCAAGGAAAATGCAGTGTAGCGGTGAAAAAAGGAGGAGGAAAAAGAAAGACCGATCCTCCTTTGGCTTTTGTGAGCCGAGCCCTTTCACGCCGGATTGTTTGCTGGTGCCTCCTGCTCTTTCGGAGCTTGAAAACGTGTGATTGCGGTACAAGGGAGAGAGGGGAAAAAAATAAGGCAGCCCCGCACATCACCTTTGTCAAGGTAAAATGCTCCCCTTTGCACGTTCCCGGCGGCGGGCACTCGCTCACTGTCCTCCTCGGAATGAAACCCAAACCCGCCCCGTGACACGAGTTCGAAAGCCTGAGTTGAATGAATAAATCCGCCAAGAGCGAGCACCATTCCTTTGGAGAGGGGGAAAATCATTCCCTTGCAAGTGCCGAGGGATGAGTCACTCGCTCGGGTGCTCTTGCCTCCGAAAACACGCCGGGAATGTTCCCGGGGAGCCGGTACCGGGAGCTGGGTTTTCCGCCTTTTCGCCATGGGTGATGCCATCGAGTTTGGCTGAGGGCTGGCGAATTATTCCTCACTCTAGTGGGCAGTTGTGATTCGCACGTAGGAAACTTCACGCTAAGAAGTTAATCTCCTTAGTTTAGGGCCATCTCCCTCCGAGCTGGGGCTGCTTTTATCGCCTTTCTGCCTCCCAGCTGAGCGTTTTCCAGGCTGGCAGTGTGGTGGTGCGGGAGCCTGCGTTAAGAAACGCCGAGTAAGACTTTTAAGTAAGTGTCCAGCGTCTTGCTGTTCCTCTTGATGCTGGAGGAAGGTTCTGCGTTTTGAAATAGTGGTGCCACACTTTGATGGAGGAGTAGGATTTGCTGCTTTTAATTAAGGAGTCAGCAGCTCGCTTTCCTAATGTGCTCAGCTCTGTGCGACTTGGAAGCATCTTTGTAAAGCCGTGGCATGGAAGTTTTCCTCTGACTCCTTTATTTTTGCCCCAAAGAATAAAGCGTTAAGACCTCGGAATAAATGTTGGCTATTGTTTCTTGAGTCATTTTGTTCAAACTAATGATTTAGGGTGCGAGCATCCGAATGCACCCGGTAGAAAGCGCTGTTAAGGTAACTCCTGATGTGAGTTTAGTTCTCCTCCTTGCTCACCGGCAGCGTGTCAGGCAAGATCCAACTGGGATTAGTTAAAACTAGCAGGAAAAGGTGGATTTAAAAGCCCTTCCCTGCTCCTCCTCGGCATTGGATAAATAACAAATGCGAGTGACTGAATAAACCCCTCATTCTTCTAGGGGGCTTTTACCACGCTCCAGCTGTGACAGGATTTCTCAGGGGCAGCTCTAGGCACTGTGTGTAAAGTTGTAATTTTTAGCTGAATGTGTTTGGAGGAGGCTTCGATGCCTTAATTTGAGCCTTGGCAGCAATGGGATGTGCGACTGTAAATTGCTCGTTCCAAATAAAGTTGTCTGATTGCGTTTAGGTGGCGTTTTGATGGCTTGTATCTCTCTCTTTAAACTGCGCTACTGAGTAAGCAGTTCTCGGTTTGGAGCAGTTCTCCTTAGGATCTTATTAGTGCCTGAAATGCTCATTTTGAAACCCACTTTAAGTATCTGCTGGGAAAGTGAAAGTTGTATCTGTTAATGTGAGGAGGACTCATCCATCAAACAGAGCGCTCAAGATATGACTCATGCTAATTTGTTGCTCTCACATTAAGGCTGGAGCGCGAAAAAATGTTCGCCTCTGGCACTGGAAGTTCACAATGCCACATCCCAGCACTGCGGGTCAGGAATCACAGCTCTGCGGTGTTTACTGCCCCCCAAGGAAAGCACAAATCAACGGTAGGACCCTGGGGGGGGGGGGGGTTGGCCCGGGTGATCCAAGTATCACACAACTGTTGGCTTGAAGTGAATGCTGGGTCAGGCAAAGCCGGGGCTGTGCCTGAATAGAAATGACTTGCCAGGGGCATGCAGCAGGTGCCGGCTCCCTTCTGGAGCAGGGAGTGAAACAAATACGGCCTGATCCTTTGCTAAAAGGCTTTGACGCTGCAGGCCTTGGGAAGGGAGGAATGCTGCTTGTTGCAAACAGGGGTTGTTAGGAAGACAGCGCTGCTAATAGTGCTGGCTATCTGGGAACCAAGATAAGCAGACTTACATAAGCAGTGGCTCCGTAGCCTGTAGCCCTATGAATATACATTGCTTTATGGCTCCCATCCGGATCGGTTCCGTAGCAATAAGTGCATCGTTACCTTCAAGTGCTGACGGTTCTTTAAGGCTTAAAAATATCCATAAACTGCGTGAGTTTGAACCTTGTCCAAAGGATTTGGGCTCTCTCTTATCCGATCTGCTAGCTCTGCCTTTGAAACTGTATCTCTGGAGCTATCCTTAGGTGCTCTTAAGTGCCTTCTGATGCAGTTCAACAGCATTGTCTAATGCTTATTTCAGGCTGGCTGTAAAACATCTCCGATTTTCTAGTTTTTAAATTAAAATTGCCTTTTCAGTACACAACTTGCTTAATATTGTGCGTTCGGTGTGTGTCATGCATACTGGTTTTATGCAACGTAGATGTCTCAATGGCTTTTTAAAAACATGGTAAAGAAACGGTTGGAACTCCCATGTTTGCCACTGAAGTCAGGCAGGAGTTTAGTGGAGGTGCTGGAGCTTGGACCGTGCTGGTTGAGCAGCCTGGGCTCCAGGAGAGCTCTGCATTCTGGCTCCTCAGCAATCACAAACCAGCCCCTGAGGCTGTTGGTTGAGGTGGCTGCTGTGGCCAGGCCCGGTGTGGTAATTCTCAGCCTACCTGTTGCATCCCGAGCTTCGGTGCCGATGGGATCCAACCGGACAGGCTGGCCTGGCTCCTACGCAGTCCTGCACGTTGTCATACCAAATCCAGGCTTTCTCCCGTGAGCCGTTTTCCTGTCAGATAGGCTTGCAGTGTTAGGGAGCACGTATTCACACCCACGTGGGTCAGTGTTTGTGTCCACCGGTGGCTTCTATCCAAAGAGCACCGGCACCGTGCTCCTGAGAAGTGAGCGGCTCAAATGCTGCGGGGCCCCAGCGGTGGCAGGAGGAGGTGGGATCCCCCCTGCAGCCAGGGGGGAGCCGCACTGAGGTGCTGTAGTTGCTGCTGCAATCGGGAGAGGCAAAGCTGCCAGAGCTTAGATGCAACTAAGAAGAAAGTCCCCAAGTGAGCTCCTAGAGGTGCTGACACCTTCAGAGGACGTGATGAAATGGATTCCCGTAGGAAGACTATTGGTCTGCACGTGGTTCGTAACGCTGCCCGTCCTGAACTGCTGTAAAAGGAGACAGGTTGGGGGGCACGAGCCAGCACAGTGTTTTATTCGGCTCTGACAGCCTCGAGTCATGTTATTGCGTGAAGGAAACCATAGGGAAGAAGTCCTGGAAGGCTGCAGCGCTGATCCAATGGGAATGCAAGTTTCCCCAAACTCAGCTTCAGCCCTGGCACGCTGCGTTAATAACGAGACTGATTTAAAACTGGTCTGATGAGACCGAGGCACATCTTGAATACAGATGCGCTTAAAGTGGCTTAGGGTGCTAGAGTGATTTATTTTAATGCTCCATTAGGCTGAATTGGTTTGTGTGGTTTCTAAACCACTTTAAAATTGTATCTGCTAGGGTTTTGTCCTAGTCTGACTGGAGGAGTTTTAATCACAGTGTTTTCTGCCTTAGAATAAACAGCCTCAGAATACACGCGGGGTGTAGGACAGCCTGTAGCAGCGCCGGCTGCAGCTCAGCTGAGCGGGGGATCCCCTTCCGTCTCTTCCCTTTAGCTTCTCCCACTGCTTCTGTAGTTCACAGTCAGTTGGTATTGGGTGTTTTGAAACAGTTCTCAGGGCTTTTTTTCCCCCAACGCCCCCATCTGTGTTCTCCAGCATCTCTAGATATCTGCCAGTGCTCATCGATTAGCTCCTCTTCCTATCACAGAGTAGCTGCTGACGAAGAGAAAAAGGACATGTCACTGTTCTCACTAGTTTCCAGATGCAAAGAGCACGGTGTTCAGTGTATAAATGTAATGGGAACCTGCTAAATATAGCAGTGTGGCTTTAGACAGCCCTGGATTCAAGCTGCTTCGGTTCAGTGCTAACACACCAGTATGAACACGCTGTTTAAATAAGACACCTTACCGCATCCTGGCTCCCTGTGGCTGCAGCTTGCTTCTCAGCATGCACTAAGCTCGGCTTAAAGGTGGGGCATTATTTTGCAACTCCTGTCAGTACATTCGTAAGCTCCAAAGATAGTCCCAAGGTGGCATCTGATATGATCGCTAGCAAAACAAGTTATCTGTTGTGTAAAGATCAAATGCTGTGTTAGGAAAAGATCTGACAAGCGCCTCGTTGTTTTCCATCAGAAGTGTTGCCCTCCGGAAACTTATTAATTATTTGCTTGTTATGATGTGTGCCATCATCCCTCCACTTGCCACAGAATCTGCGCAGCCAATGCATGTGGAGCCTGAGCGGGTTTATTCTTGTCCAAACCCAGAGTTCTGTTCCCTTTCCCAGTTGTTACTTCAGTGGCTTTCGGTGTAGAATGTGCTTTGCTGTGCTTTGTAAATGCTCTCACCGTGTCAGAGCGAGCGCCCGTCAATGGAATTTAAGTGTGAATGTTTGGTTTTAGGCACACGAAGCCTCACATCACCAACAGCAGGCAGCACAGAACAGTTTGTTGCCTCTCCTGAGCTCTGCTGTTGAGCCACCCGATCAGAAGCCGATTCTGCCCTTACCAATAACGCAGAAACCTCAGCCTGCACCAGAAACATTAAAGGATGCTATTGTTGGGATTAAAAAGGAAAAACCTAAAACCTCCTTTGTGTGCACTTACTGCAGCAAAGCATTCAGGGACAGCTACCATTTGAGGCGTCACGAGTCCTGCCACACAGGGATAAAGTTAGTGTCACGGCCAAAGAAAACTCCCACCACAATGGTGCCCCTTATCTCGACCATCGCTGGTGACAACAGCCGAAGTTCACTGGTGTCGACTATCGCAGGCATCCTGTCCACAGTCACTACGTCTTCCTCTGCCACCAACCCCAGCAGTAGTGCCGGCGCCACGGCCATGGCAGTGACTCAGACAGCAAAGAAGCCCAGCAAGCCCGTTAAGAAGAACCACGCTTGTGAGATGTGTGGAAAGGCCTTCAGGGATGTCTACCACCTCAACCGGCACAAGCTGTCCCACTCAGATGAAAAACCCTTTGAATGTCCCATTTGCAATCAGCGCTTCAAGAGGAAGGATCGCATGACCTACCACGTGAGGTCCCACGAAGGTGGCATCACGAAACCCTACACCTGTGGTGTTTGTGGAAAAGGCTTCTCGAGGTACCATGTAGAAAATCCCAGGCGAGCTCAAGTATTGGCTTTTCATAACCAAGAAGGGTTAAGCTATCATAGCGAGGGGCTGGGAGAACCAGACATCTTAGAAGATTGGTGAGGGGATAAAGAGCCTTGTTTACCTCTAGGGTGTGGGTCTTGATCTGAGCCAAAAGTAATCATTCTTTTATGGGGGTGTTTTAAAATGAGCTTGTGACCTCCGCCAGGTCCATAGGACATGTGTCCATGTCACTGGTGGGGGTCACGGAGCCCCTTGACCAACCTTTGCAAAGGCCAGTGGCTGGATGGGGCCCAGCAGGCGAACCGCCTCCTTGTCTGGCAGCAGGGTTGAGGTGTACTGACAGAGCATTGTGGGGGAGCTCGCATTGCTGCTGGCTGTATTTACACCTGTGCTTGTGACAGAGGAAAAACTTCAACCTTCAGAGGTGCTGTCTGTCACCTTTACGTGGGGTACGACCAAACGTACCATTTTCAGGTGTGTTAAGAGCAAGGTGGTTAAGGTTTAAACAGCAGGTTGGGTCTCAGCGTAACCGCGTGTTACTCTAGCTGAAGGCCACTGCGGAGGTGAGGGGATGTATCTCTTCTTGCCGTGCAGAGGGGGTGGGCTGCAAGGGGTCACCAGCAGTGTTCAGCACCGCTAGCCCCCGTGTCCGTACTATGTATTTGTAACAGTATGCATTCTCTTCTCTGTTCCTCTCTTGTCTGCAGGCCTGATCATTTAAGCTGTCACGTTAAACATGTTCACTCAACAGAGAGACCCTTCAAATGCCAAGTAAGGGCTAAAGTGATTTGTTAAGAACAATGCCTTATTGTAACCTTAGCATCTCAGGTGAATAATCTTTCCAGAACTGTATTTGCTCCTGGACTGTTCTTTGACAAGGAAGTTTAGGAATAAAGTTGCATCTGCCTTACGTACCAGCAGCACCGTAGTTCTGATGGAAGTCTAGGTGCAGTTTGAAAGGATGCTGCGGCTACTGTTTAAGGAAGATTAGAGGCTTTTTTGCTTTCTTGGAGAACAACATAGGTGCTCTGTTTTAAGATATGCTTAACTTAGCAATAGGATTGTAACAGCATCCTCAGCTCAGTGCTGATTACTGGAGTCATGCGTGCAATGTGTTTCTCAGCATGTTTCAGCTCCACGTGTTCCTCACTATATCCATGGGTAAAATGGGTTGGAATAGTTGGTTCTGGGTCCGTTACTTTGCTGGGAGGTGAAAGCAAGTTGGTGTAAGTTGGTGACTGAGTCTAAGAGTAAAAAACTTGACTGCCCTGGAACAATTAACTGTTTTGCTTGGAATAGCCACGCTTGTTCCAACCTGTGTTTTAGTGACTCATCACATGAAATAAAAGCCTTGTGTAAAAGGAATAGCGTTAGCAGAAGGTTTCATTTCCTTGTTCTGATTCGAATGGGAACAATTGAGCAATTGAGGGTATCAGGTTCATATTTGTACAGTTAAATTGTATCAAAACCCAACTTTGCCTGTTCTAGGCTTTGTTTATAAGGTACCTCTTGTTATGGTAGGTAAAGCAACCGCTATTTCAAGACAGTTCAAGTAGCATAGAGTGCGATTTTGGCACGTACGAGGTAAACCAGCCTTATGGTGGGCATGTAATTCATACTGTCATGATGCTGTCTGCACTTCAAGTGTAACTGTTGTCCTCTATATAGACGTGCACTGCTGCCTTTGCCACCAAAGACAGACTGCGGACACACATGGTGCGCCATGAAGGAAAGGTATCGTGTAATATCTGTGGTAAACTTCTGAGTGCAGCATATATCACCAGCCACTTAAAGACACACGGGCAGAGCCAAAGTATCAACTGTAATACCTGTAAACAAGGCATCAATAAAAGTAGGTGAACGTTTTAAAAACATTTCTAATAACAGTGTGCTTGCAAAGGGAATTGCCTTTGATGACGTTAAAATGCCAAAACGCACCCCTCAGTCCTAGGGGTACGTTTTAATAGGTGTGAATGCTATATTCATACCTATTAAAAGTAGATGTTTGATAACAGAAGCTTCTTCTGCTCAAGAATTGGCTTGTGTGGAATTGGTTTGCTGCAAGAATGTGCGCTTATCCCTGCACCTTGTGAGGGTAACCCGTCTCTTTGAACCAAAGAGTTCCTAGGTTTTCTCAGTTTCTAAGTACTTGCTGAACCGTACAGGCCTAAAGGTCCAGCAGATAATTCTGGAGAGGTTAGGGTATTTAAGAGCTGCTAAGATCTGGCAAGTTTCAGGTGTGAAGTCCCCCCTAAAGCTCATCAAAAACAGGAGAAAGATTTCTGTGCTTTCTCCAAGCTTTGACCCTTTGGGTTCCATGATTCCTCCCTCTGGCATTAACTGGCAGCAAAAGCATTTAAATCCAGCCCTGAAATCTTTTGAGTGGTAATGGCATTTGACTGATGGTGTGCAGGAGTTCAGATGAGATGCTTGTAGTAGTTCCTTCTAGTCTTAAAGTCTGTGGAAGCTGGGAGTGCCTAGTAAGCAAGGAAAGGCTTGATTTTCGCATCTTCGCTATTAAGATACCTGTAAATTAAGTTAACCCACACGGTTAATGATGCAAAATGGGTTTTCAGAGGAATCTTAAGAGGAGAAGGAAGGATTGTCTTTGGAAACTTTGTCCTTAAAGCCTTTTAAACGGTATTCATTTACAACCTCTTTTCAGTGCCTGTTACTCCTGGCTAATTTGAAGGTCCTGGGAATGTCTGAAATGCCTGATGGTTGAGCTTAACACAAAATTTGGGTGTGAAGTATTTTTCGAGGTATAGGGTTACAGCTCTGGCTTTCCAAGCCAGTTTGGTGCTGCTCAGCTAGTTCATGTGAGGCATTTACAGCAGTTGTTAGAGATGGAAATGCTGAGCTGTTGTGTGGCCAGAGGGTAGTAACGCACTGTTCTGTGATGTAAAGGTAAACTGAAAGTTTGGAGTCATACTTGGAATAACAAGTTAAAAGGCTTTTTTCTTTAAAAAGCTGAAATTTAGAGGCTGTGCAGTTGGCTCAAGCAGCTCCAAGTCTAGAGGTTAGAGACTTTTAGTCCATTCTTCCTAAAATGCAAACAAAGTAATCAGCAAGGAAGGAAAAGCAGATGTTCACGACTTGCACTTTGTGTTTTAGCTCTTAGAAATGTAGTTTTCTAAAGCACAGAATTAATGATTGGTTTTAAGCACCTTTGCTTTTTGCTCTTGGAGTCCTGTGAGATTCCACACGCTCTTTATGGAAGAAGCCTTTGTGATGTCAGCAGAAAATAGAGTAACTTTTCAAGGTGAATTTGTGTTCTTACTTAATTGGCATAGCATGCATGAGTGAAGAGACCAGCAATCAGAAGCAGCAGCAGCAACAGCAACAACAACAGCAGCAGCAGCAGCAACAACAACAACAGCAACAGCAACAGCAGCAGCAGCAGCAGCAACAGCAGCAGCAGCAGCAGCATGTAACAAGTTGGCCTGGAAAGCAGGTAGAGACCCTGAGATTATGGGAAGAGGCCGTCAAAGCAAGGAAGAAAGGTAAAACAAACCAATACTTACAGTCTTGGCTTTGTAAGATACTGGAGTTTAGTTCTGTAGAGTGTTTTAAGATGTCAGAAAAGGATGTCTTAGATGAACGTTTCATTCTTAGTAATAGCTGGAGACTGGCAGGAGGATAACATGGCCAAAATTACCCTGTTGTAAATGAACTCCTTATTACCCGCTTCCCTTTGGTCTGTGTGCGTAGCAGTCATCATTATAAAGGGATGCTTGTGTCTGCTCCAAGGCAAGAGTGTGTTTCTTTTCGTTGCATGTGGTTTTCAGCTGTGTTTATGCATATTTACCAGTTGTTAACTTGCGTGCATATATATTTATATGTATATACACACATAACACCCTCAGTCGTTGCATCATCATCAGTTTGCATGTGAGTGCTTTCTGTGTCCCTTTCATCATTTCTCCCCCAATTTATTCCCTTGGCTTTAGCATCACGTCACGGCTTTGCACATAGTTTTCTAGAACACATTGTTTGTTGGTTTGGGGTTTTTTCCATTTAGTTTAATTCCAGAACTAACTCATAAGTGATCCCGTTTGTCATTTTTGCTAGCTCACGGCTTACATATACGTGTGCTGCTGCCATTGCAGTCGAATGGCTTCCTGTTGTTGGTCAATGTGTCAGTTTGTGTCAAAGAATAGGTTGCTTCAGTTTAGTGTAGGAGTTTAGTAGCTTAAAGGCTTCAGTTACTGCTTTCTTACTCTTTCACAACAGTTTGATTTCTAATGCCAATCTGTGACTCTCCTTTTAGAAGGAAATCCTAGTGACCACTCGCTGCTTTCGCTAGCTGTTCTAGTAATAAATGTGACTGACTTACCTTGTTTCTGATTTTCTCCTACGCTTACTTTCAGTATCTTCAGTCTTTTTGATTCTCTAGGTCTTGTTTGTGTATTAAGCTGCTTAGCTCCTTTCAGCTTGGTTGTTATTCCAGTTGAATTCTGTGATCAGACAGTGTAGAAACAGCTTCATCGTGTTCAAATGCAGTGATAACAGAGACGTTAAACACCATCAGGCCACTAGATAAAGCAGAAGGGTGTCTGATTTAGATAATCTCTGAGAATTTGGGGTTTCTGCTTGTTCCTTCCTATGTCTTGTGCCCTCTTCCTTTCCTGTTCTGATGATTGAATATGCTCGAACATGAAGAGTGGGTTTGGGCAGACTGGTGGGTGAGGGAGGCGGGTGGGTAGAGGTGATGTCAGTTGATAAGAGCTTAACTGAGCTGGGAAGGGGCACGGGTGGGATGTGTCTTCATGTATTACTGTGCTTGGAAGGTGAAGCTAGAGCAGACAGCGCCATGCCTACGTGCTGCTCTTTCCATGCTGGTTCTCCTGTGCTTGTGTCCCCCCTTTTGCATTGGCTTTACAACACGTTATGGGATATTTTTTTTAGTCTAATACAATTTATTTTCACAATTTATTATTATTATTATTTTACTCTTTCCCTTCCTTTCCACCCCTCCTAGATATGGATTTTGAAGAACCAACAGTAACCCTTGAATGGGGCTAATGTTGCTTTCAAAGTTAACTCTGTCTTGGTACATTTGTATTGCCCAAGTGGCAAGTGGACTCTTTGCTCCTGGCTTACCTCCTGAAACGTGGGTGTAGACTGAGCTTGGTGTCCTACCCTACAAATGTGGAACAAGACACGGCTTAGAAGTGCTGTAACGTTGATGTAGGATGTATTTTTGTCGGTTTCTCTAGCACTCATCCCTTCCCTTTACCCCCGTCCACCAGCCCGCTTCTGGTTTTGGAGCCTTCTAGTGTGGGTAGCCGGCAGGTGGTGCTGATGGATGTGTACTGATCCCTTCATGTCCTGGACCGCTTCTGCCCGCTCCCCAGTGCCCAGCC
>JAOEHY010042967.1:0-11715 GCA_025447955.1 Psilopsiagon aurifrons | reverse complement strand
TGTCTTAGCTGAAAATAAAATGTTTATGCAACATAGTTTTATAAATATACCTAAAATTGTCAGTGAAGTCATTATTATAACATAATTTGGTACATTCCTTAGAGAATTACTGTACTGTAATTCACCATTTCTTTTTAACTCTGCTATAGTAGTTATTTGTATATTTTAGAACCAGTTTTGATTGTGTTTTTCTCCTTCAAGGGAAAATATTATTTTCAAGAAAACCACAAAGAGGGCCAGAGGATAGCGTAATTCTGGAGAATTTGCTATATAGAGATTCAAATTCCAAAGGTGATAAATACTTCATATGACAGAATCATACAGAAAATTAGATACAGGAAATATAACATCATAATATTAGCAAAGAGTACAAAACCAAAATGTTTTCTTTTGGGAAAAAATCTAGAAAACTTCTACAAAAATTAATGATTAATTTTGATGGAAAAAAAAAAAAAGACAACTTTGGATTGAATTGAATATAGTATCTTCTTCTTTGAAATTTTATTTCTTGTGAAACCATACAGCTTACATTCATATTGAGAGTGACTGAAAACCCCTGGAAAGAAAAATAGCCTCCACCAGACTCAGTGAAGTATTAGCAAAAACTTTCCTCATTATAGAAAAACTCCTCAAAACAGATTCATACCTTAGGCTTTATGAACACAACAAATTTTGCCCTATCTTCTTTGTTACATTTTTTGTGGGGTTTTATTTGTTTTTTTGGCTGTGTTGGTTTATTTTTATTTTTGTTTTCCAGAAAGGTTTCATGTATTATACTATCTGTTTCACTTGGTGGACAATATCAAATACTAGAAAATAGGATGCAACTAACAAAATGCACATATTGGGGCTTTATATTAGCATTTGAAAAGATTTCTTCTAAATGGCTAATAGAGTTTAGTTTGTCCTTCAAATAAATTATAGTTTCAAAGATTCCTGAGGCTGGTGGCTGGAAGGAAGCAAAGCATTTAACCTCCATATGTTTATCCATATATAATCTAAGTTAGAATAAAGACTGATATGCTAACAGAGATCATACTAAATGTGTTCTTTAAATTTATAATTTTGATAGTAAAACATTTTATTGTGGAACTTCAGCTTTAAAATGTTATATCAGAATTTAATGTAGTGCTGTTAATCTGCATAGCAGAGACTATACAACATAGTGGAGGTGAGCTCCATCACAGAAGAGACAGAAGTTAGGCTTCTGGTGTTAAGGTTTCACCATGAAATTTATCTAACCAAGCTTCAGACATCTGCCAAACAGACATCTGTGCTTACCATCATTGTGCAATCATCTACGTCCTTATGCCCAATAGAAAGAAACTGATATTTTTATCATATTACTCAGATAACCTGTTTGAAATAACTCCCTTAGAATGATATGACACATACACAAGAAGGACTTTTTGTTTTCAAAACTAAAAAAGGTTTTGTGGGGTATCTGAGGAAGGTGTTTCTGTGGCTTGAAGTATTTTGGAGAGTGGAGGCCTTTTGGAAGATTTGTGGATCCTTCTTAAATAAATGCCAAGGATAAAGCTATTGGTGACTACAAAAACCAGGACTGGATGACTAGTACTGTTTCATTGGTAACGTCTATGCAAGTAAATAAAACTGTTACAGAGTGTGAGCGTCTAATAGCTTGTGAGTGTCCACACTGTTTAAATTTTATCATAGTCCCTGGCACAGTTTGTGCCAAACAACAATCTCCCAGATAACTACTGAGTTGTCCAGGTAATTGCATGTGCCAGCAACCATTCAAAGTTTGGATCTGGCCATCCTATTTTGAGGGAAAAAAAGTACCTAGTGATATACCATGCCATTTAGCCTCGAGACCAGAGAATGTTCCTAGAATGTTTAAATTTCTGCTGTGTGCATTCCTTTTCAGATCTATATGATTATGAGATTTGGGGGCATATAAAATCAAGAAGGTTCCATTTCCACTAAACCATTTCAGTACAGTTTTTTCCTAGGAACTTCAAGAAGCCTAAGGTCTAAGCGTAATGCCACATAAACTGTACAGGAACTTCTTAACAAATTTCATAGTTTTCCTGTGGGTCTCTGAAGAAGAAATATGCACTTCTTATGCACATGAAACTTCATAGATTCCACTGAGAGCTCTGACAAAAGATGGAAAAGATAATTCGCTCACTAGTGATTTTCTGTGACGTAATTAAAGTTTATATAATTGAAACCCTGCAGCTCTAAGAAACTTCAGACTCTAAAGTTGTATTTGAAACACTGTAAGGAAGTGAGATATCTAAACAATGGGAAACACACAAAATCTGTTCAGGGGAAAAACGTTACCCATTTTAAAGGGAAGGGAGATAATGAAGACACAGTCCAAAATACAGCTATAGGTTATTGGCTTTTGTTTGTGTTTTTTTGGGGGGTTTTTTTGTTGGTTTTTTTTGTTGTTGTTGTTGTTGTTTTTTGGTTTGACTTTTTTTTTTTTTTTTTCCAAATAGCAAAATACATCAAACAGCAAAAGAGAAAGAAGATGAAAAAGGATTTCAAGTTTACACAAGAGGAAGTAAAACAACATTTGGGGAATTGTAAATATTTTTTTTCCACGAGGAAAGAAAGAGAATTTTGTGAGAAGCCTGGAAATTTCTCAAGTTCGGTTTGTAAAAAACAAAACCAATAATAAATTTTTACCATACGTGCACAAACTGATTTAAAGCAGTGATCTTTAAAAGAGAATGAAAAATTAATACACAGATGGTAAAATTCTTAAGCAAATATTATGCAATTTTATGAAGCTAAACTCTACACACATTACTATGTTATTTATAAAATATATCATAAAGAAATAAAAAAATAGCCTAGCAAAAAATATGCCTACCATGGTCCCGGTTAACTGTCTGAAACTATGATTAGACTCCAAGAAAGTCTCAATTGCACGATATAAGTTACCTCTGTAATTGACTGCCATTCCGTATATTGCTTTTAGTATTACTTAATGTATATCAGAATTTCATGGATTAGTGTTTCAGTTTGAGAATTGCCAATCTTTCATCTTAATGTACAATCAGCCAAATGCATAGAGATCAAGGTAGTCTTGCACTAAAGTAAGATGTCTTCAGAGAGGCAAATTTACTATGACTTCTTAAATAGTGATATGATAGCATCGAGAAGGAGAATGAACACAGAATTCTCAAAATCATCACAAGCAGTTCCCTGGTCACAGCAAGATCCAGCATGATTTTAATCCACATCTTTCTTTTTTTGTGTACTTCCCTGTGGAAAGTTTCTGATACATTCCCTCCTGGCAGTGATATACATTATTTAATTTCCAAAATAAGTTAATCATCAATGTGAAGTCATATGTTCTTTCATTTCCATAGTACCCTAGATCTTAAGCACTCATCTCTGTTCTTTGCGTTTAGCGAACATTTAACGTTTAACACACTTACATTACTTTCTTGAGATTACTAAAACAGTAATGAAGATGCTTGAGGTGGGTTAACCATGGCTAGCTGCCAGACACCCACCCAGCTGCTTTCTCACTCTCTATCCTCAACAGGATGGGGAAAGAAAATAGGATGAAAAAGGTCATGGGTTAAGACAAAGACAGGGAGTTACTGTCACAGGCAAAACAGACTAGGAAAAGATGAAAACACCTTACACTCTTACATGCTCCTTTTTATTCATTCCCCCCTCCTCTACCTCCCTCCTTTCTAGCCCAGGCAGCACTGGGGAGATGGAGAATGGGGTGTTGCAGTCACTTTATAACAGCTCTTTGCTGCTTCTTCCTCTTCACTGTTCTTGCCTGCTGCAGCTGATATCCTTGCTCCTGTATGGGATCTTCACAGACAGCAGGTCTTTCAGGCAATATCACCTGCTCTGGCATGAGGCAGTCCATGGGTTGCAGTGTGGAGGTCTGCTCTGCTGTGGTCCTGCATAGGCTACAGGGAAATATCTGATCCACCATGGTCTCTTCCATAGGCTGCAGGGAGATCTCTATTCTGGCAGTTGGAGCACCTCCTCCACTTAGGCTTCTCTGGCCTTGGTATTCCCTCTGCTTTTTCTTACTCTTTTTGTAGTCCTCTCTCTTTCTTTCTATAATTTTTCTCCCCTTCCCAAATACTTTATCACAGCAGGAGCCACCAGCTTGGACAAGGGTCTTAGCTGTGCCCTGTCGTGGATGTTATGACTGGGAGAGGCCAATGACAGTAATCTGCCAAAGGCAGTGATCACAGGGATCCTGTCAAAGGTCACTTGCTCCTCAAAACACTTATCTGGAGGTAATACTCAGACATTATGATAGTTGTCTTAGACTGAAAACCTTTATAAACACTGAAGAACAGAAACACAGAGTTATATTTTTTTATGGAGAATGTCAGTTTTGAAAAATGGGATACTAAGTGATCTGGTTTCATATTTGTAGATAAAATCTTGAATATGCAAAGCACAACTTTGAATCTCAAAATTTGTAAGCAATAAAAAAAAAGCCATACACATTTCTGACATTCTAACAAAAAATAATTACCTTTGGCAATGGTAAATTTGGAACTGGTAGCATATGCACAGATATGCACAGAGAAATTCCATACAGCATTAGCCAAGTGGGGCTATTGCAGCAGACAGGTTAATGTAAACAAAACAAACACCACCACCACCCCAAAAGAAAGAAAACTCATATAAACATTGCTTGTGAAACCGAAGATTTTAGGGTCTGTGGACCATATGTCAGCCTTTAAGAAATGCAAAGGTTGCAGAAGAGAGTTAATGTTGACTGTGTAAAAAATGTTACTGTAGAGAAAATCTGTTAAGTGGAGAAAGAATCCTATTTTGAGTGACTTCTCTGCTCTTGAGCTCCATGAAACCCAGGTCAGCACTCTGGTTTTGTTCAGCAAAACAATTAAGCATGTGCTTAATTCACACTGAACACCTATGTAAACAGTTAAAGTGCTTAAAATTAAACATGAACTCTAGCCCTTTGCTGAACATGGATAGATTTAAATATGTGCTTTTGTAGCTGGAACACAAATGAAGAGTTGCAGCACAGAGGAATGTCTCTATCCCAAAGGCAGAAAATACAACCCATCTGCCTGACATCTCTCATACCATTCTTTCACCATGTATTATAAGTTTTGCTCCCTTCAGCTTTCATATTTTGATACCCATATATATATATTTCCAGATTCTCTATTAAGGATCACAGAGCAGTAATTCAACATATTTGGGTTTTGGGTCTTTTTAGAAAACGTAATGGCTTTCAGTCATTGCAGTTTTGTCTCAATCACCAAAAATTTTGCTTACCAGAAAATTCATGCTTGTATATGTATCATTTGGTTTCCATTATCCCAGACTGTATGAGCCCAATGCATGCCAAGGAGTCGATCTGAACTGTTGCCCACAGAGCCAGGTCGAGAAGCTTTGCAATGCACTCCCCACTGCATCTGATTCCTGAAGAGGTTGTCCAACTTGAGAGAGTACCACAAAACTGGATAGATGAAGACTGCAATGACCATATGGTGCTCTGTCTGAACCCATGAGTTTTCCCAGAACTGATTACACAAAAATATCTGAGTTGGTTTTCTCTGGTGCCAAATCGAGTTTGACAGGGTTTATTAGCTTACAATCAAGGACATGGTAATATACTTATTTTTCTTTTCCTTGAATTCTCGGCTTTCAGATCATGCCTGAAATAATTAATCCTATAGAATTGACATGGTTCCTCATAGCACCAGCTTGGCCATCTGTACCCATTATACATTGCTTTGTTATGCTCTGTTTTGAAGCATGACAATCCACCATTTTTAATAGACAATTGAATCTCTCTGACTATAGTTCACAGAGTTACTGATCAGGCAGAAACAAGAAACTACTCAGAACAAATTTTTACTTGCAGAAAAGGGCTCGAATTCATTTGATTCCTCTTCCTTGTATTTTTTCCCTCTTCAATGAGTCAGGTTGAGAAAAACTGAACATCTTTATTGTTAGACATTCTAAAACATGAAGAAAATAGCTACTTTCTCTTGCACAGTCAAAGGTGCACATAACAAATTTGATTCTTACCTTTAATCTGCCATTATGTACATAAACTCTGAATTTTCCAAGTCAGTAACTCAGCCAATGTATCTTCTGACACAAGTTATACCTTACTACTGCTTACCTGAGGCAGAGCAGCTGATATCATCTACCTGGACTTGTGCAAAGCGTTCGACTCTGTTCTGCATGACATCCTTGTCTCTAAACTGGTGAGACATAAATTTGACAGATGAAGCACTGGGTGGTGCTTTACTGTACTTCTTTACTGTAAGGGTGGTGAGGTACTGTGTCCTGGGTTCAGCAGTAACAGCCATTTCTCTCCTTCTTTGTAGCTGGTGCAGTGCTGTGTTTTTGACTTTCAGTCTGGGAACGGCACTGATAACACCGATGTTTTTAATTGCTGCTCAGTAATGTTTAATCTGACCCAGGACTTTCTGAGCCTCATGCTCTGCCAGGGAGGAGACGAAGGCAGGAGGAAGCAGAGACAGGGCACCTGACCCAAACTAACCCAAGAGGCATTCCATACCACAGCACGTCATGCCCACTATGTAAACCAGGGGCAGCTACCCGGAAGTGCTAGATCACTACTCGGGTCAGGCTGGGTATTGGTCGGCGGGTGGTGAGCGGTTGTGTTCTCTTCCGTTGTTCTTTCCCTTATCATTATTATTATTGGTGGTAGGAGTAGCAGTTTTTGTTCTACCTTAGTTACTGGACTGTTCTTATCTCATCCCATGGGAGTTACATTCTTTCGATTCTCCTCCCTATTTGTCCAGGAGCGGGGGGAGAAATAGGGGGGAGTGAGTGAATGGCTGCATGGCATCCGGCTTTCTGCCTCGGCTTAAACTACGACACACTAGAGTGGGCTGCCCAAAGAAGTGGTAAGTGCTCCATCCATGGCAGTGCTCAAAGCCAGGCTGGACAGAGTCTTGGGTGACATGGTTTAGTGCAAGGTGTCCCTGTCCATGGCAGGGGGGTTGGAACTAGATGATCTTAAGGTCTTTTCCAACCCTAACTATTCTATGATTTTATGATTCTAAATTAAGTTCTCCTATGAATAAAATAGGCATACAAATGTTTCTTGCTTATTGGCTTATCATTCTTTATTTCCATCAAATGCTGATTTGTCACCTGATTTACACTTGCGGGATATACTGAGAGACATTTGCCACCTGACAATCTGAGAGTTCTACACCTGCATATCTTTTTAAGATGCTAACATACTACATGTTCAGAGACCACAGTAATTAAAAAAACTTTAAAAGTAGTAATAACTTCTACGATATGTAAAATTACACTTTTCAAAACTAAAACAAGTAATTTCTACCTCTGATATGTGGTCTTGCCAAGAGAAATGTTAGTGATTTATCTACATAATTTATTTATATCAATACCAATCAAAGAGTTATTGAATTTTGCTTGAATATTGTTTTGCTTTGGTGAATGATAAACGGGTGTAATGATTTTTCCTGCATGTTTGTTTTAACAAAAAGTGTAAAGCTGGATATTTTACACCTTTATGAATGTGTGAGTTATCCTAGATACGCAACTGTATGTCTCATGGAAAATATTTTGAAAATAAAATGTCTACAACACAAAACTGAAACTTGGTTGCTATGATTAAACTAAGCATTTATAGTAGCTGGAGTCTCCTTATCTATAAAATTTTTACTAACATCTGTAACAATGAGATTTTTTCTACCTCTGCTAAGCAAAAAATGAAATAACTATTTGACAGAACATAAAGACCCTGAAGATGGATTTTGATAATCAATGATATTTTCATCAAGATAATTAGTAAAATGACTGTGACTGTAGAGTTGACTCTGTATCAAAAAGTCTCAAATCACAGAGTTAACTGAACACTTCAGCAATCTTCTTTAAATTCTTCTTCATATAGGTAGCAATTCCATATTGGGCATTTGAAGATGATGCCTTACATATAAAAAGGCAAATTAATGACACCAGCTGTTTAATTTTAATTCTTTATTTAAAATAGGTTCTATTGTGGGGTTTTTAAATAATGTGATGACATAGAACAGCTTCCTTTGAACTGCAATCATTATTTTTTTTCGTTTTCATTTGGGATCTAAAGCATGTTAACAATTAAATACCTACCATACTTTTCTTGTTCAATATTTAAACCCTGAGCAGAGAGACAGTCCCATGAGCATTTCGGAGTCAGAGAAGATAGGGTGGAGAGCAGTGGCAATTCTGGAAAATCATTGTGTCATAGGATCTGGTATGTACATGCAAAAGTGTGCTAATAAGAAGCTTTCAGACTTGCCTGATCTTCCACTAGTAAACTCTCAAATGTTTAAGAAGGATTGATTTCCAATAGGAGACCTCAGAAAGCCCTGGCAATTTCACCTCTAAGTCACGCAGTGGTGACCTCCAAGAGTTAAGGAAGCATGATTAGGATTCAGCTGCAGTTTATCAAGTGTTTTTGTGTGGAGCAACAATTTTATAGAATCATAGAAAAGTTAGGGTTGGAAAGGAACTTAAGATCATCTAGTTCCACCCCCCCTGCCATGGGCAGGGAAATCTCCCACTAGACCAAGTTGCCCAAGGCTCTGTCCAACCCAGCCTTGAACACTGCCAGCGATGGAGCATTTACAACCTATTCCAGTGCCTTACTACCCTTCACCATAAGAACTTCTTATATCTAACCTGAACTTCTGCTATTTAAGTTTAAACCCTTCTCCTATTGCTACAATCCCTCTGTGGCATCTCTACAGGCCCCCTTCTGCTACTGGAAGGATTCTATGAGGTCCCCAAGCAGCTTCTCTTCTCCAGGCTGAACAGCCCCAACTTTCTCAGCCTATCTACACAAAGGAGGTGCTCCAGCCCCCTGATCATCCTCATGGCTCACCTCTGGACTTGTTTCAACAGCCCCATATCCTTCTGTTGCGGACACCAGAACTGCACGCAATACAACAAGTGAGGTCTCAAGAGAGCAGAGAGACAGGAACACTTCCTTCAACCTGCTGGTCACGCTCCTTTGATGCACCCCAGAATGCGATTGGCTTTCTGGGCTGCAAGAGGACACTGCCGGCTCATGTTCATTCTTCCATCAACCAAGACCACCAAGTCCTTCTCTGCAGAGTTGCTTTGAATTACTTCTCCACCCAACCTGCAGCTGTGCCTGGGATTGCCCTGCTGCAGGTTTAGGGCCTTGCACTTGGCACAGTTGAACTTCATGCGGTTGGCATTGGCCCACATCTGAAGCGTGTCACCATTCCTCTGAATGGCTTTCCTTCCCTCCAGCATATCAAATGAACCACACAGCTTGGTGTTATTGGCAAACTTGCAGAGGGCTCATCAATCCCATCGTCCATGTTGCCAACAAAGATGTCGAACAGGATTGGTACAACACCAACCCCTAGGGACACCACCCTTTACCAGTCTCCAGTCTGACAGCAAGCCATTGACCACAACTCTTTGTGTGCAGCCATCCAGCCAATTCTGTATCCACCGAGTGTTTCACCTGTCAAATTTGAATCTTTCCAGTTTAAAGGCAAGAATATTTCTGGGCTACATCCAAAGGAGCATGACCAACAGGTCGAGGGAGGTGATCCTGTCCCTCTGCTCTCGTGTGACCTCACTTGGAGTATTGTGTGCAGTTCTGGTGTCCTCAACATGAAAAGGACATGATAGTGTTGGAACAAGTCCAGAGGAGGGCCACGAGGATGGTGAGGGGACTGGAGCACCTCCCACGTGAAGAAAGGCTGAGAAAGTTGGGGCTGTTCAACGTGGAGAAGAGAAGGCTGTGTGGAGACCTCCTAGCAGCCTTCCAGTACCTGAAGGGGGCCCATAGGGATGCTGGGGAGGGACTCTTCATTAGGGACTTTAGTGATAGGACAAACGGTAACAGGTTCAAACTTCAACAGGGGAAGTTTAGATTGGATATGAGGAAGAAATTCTTTAGTGTAAGGGTGGTGAGGCACTGAAATGGGTTGCGGAGGGAAGTTGTGAATGCTCCATCGCTGGGGGTGTTCAAGGAGAGGTTGGACATAGCCTTGGGTGGCATGGTTTAGTGAGAGATGTCCTTGCCCACCGCAGGGGGTTGGAACTAGATGATCTTAAGGTCCTTTCCAACCCTAACTATTCTCTGATTTTATGATTCTGTGATTATGTGTTATGTGGGACAATGTCGAACACTGTGTAAGTCCAGGTAGATTACACCAGCTACTTTGTCCATACCCATCAGTTCTGTAGTCCCATCATAGAACGCTACGAACTTGGTCAGACATAATTTGCCCTTAGGGAAGCCATGAAGCCATGCTGGCTATCACCATGCTCCTTGCTTTCCTTGTGCCTTAGCATGCTTTCCAGGATATTCTGCCAGGGACAGAATGGTCTGTAGTTCCCTGGGTCACCCATTTTCCCCTTCTTAAAAATGAGGGTAATATTTCCCTTTTTCCAGTCTTCAGGAACTTATCCCATGGAGCCTTACTGAGCAGTTCCTGAAGAGGCCAAAGTCAGCCCCTTGCAGTCCAGGGCAGTGAGCTTGCTGTGTGCCCTTCTCACTCTCCTGAGGATCTCCACCATCTCGTGATCACTGCAAGCAAGGCCGCCTTGCAATGTCACATTCCCAACCGGCCCCTCCCTGTTGGTGAGTGCAAGGTCAAGTATGGCATCTCTCCTTGTCTGCTCCTCTATCACTTGCATGAGGAAGTTATCTTCCACACAATCGAGGAACCTCATGGGTTGCTTTGCCAGACTGTACATGGTTCAGCCTTAAACCACAATACTCTCCAACAGATAAAACAATGGTTGAAGCCCCACAAGAGGACAAGGTCCTGTGAGAGTGAGGCTGCTCCTATCTGCCTATAGATAGCCTCATCCACAGAGTCCTCTTGGACAGGTAGCCTGTAGCAGGCTCCTACAGTAATGTCTCCCACTACAGTTCTCCCGCTGACACTGATCCACAAGCTCTCTGTTGTCTCATGACACATCCCCTGGAAGAGTTCCATACACTCCAGCCTGTCATTGATGTAAATAGCTACATGCCCTCCCTATCATCTTTCCTAAAGAGCCTTTAACCTTCCATTCCAACACTCCAGTTGTAGGAGTCATTCCACCATGTTTCCAAGATGTCAGTGATATCATATCCACATAGATGTGCACACATCTCTAACTCTTCTTTCATTATTAATATTATTATTGCCTCAGCTGGCACTACAAAACTAATTTTTGCCTTTTATCCACTTGGCAGGTGCATTTCTTTAGCCTACTTATATTGCTGCAAAGAGTATTGAAAAAATGTTTGGGTTTTTTTCTGTGCACTTGTTTTATTAGTCTTTTTTCCTACAGAAACAAACTTTAAGGGATCATATGACCTATGACTTGTATTCATCTTACTCTAATAAACCATTGTTTAATTTCTAAGAAATTGGTCAGATGTCTGGATGTCTTCCAAATAATTGCTCACTCCAAGTATTAATAAAAAAGAGAAAAAATAACTTCAAATCACCTACAGGGTGTCCTGGGTTCAGCAGTAGCACTCATTTTTGTCCTTCTTGCTGGCTGGTGCAGCTTTGTGTTTTTGAATTTCGGCCTGGGAACAGTGTTGATAACACGGATGCTTTTAATTACTGCTTAGAATGTTTTGGTCTGTCCAAGGACTTTCTGAGTCTCATGATCTGTCAGGGAGGAGGGGAAGCCGGGAGGAAGCAGAGACAGGACACCTGACCCAAACTGACCAAAGAGGTATTCCAT
>JAOEHY010042965.1:0-45245 GCA_025447955.1 Psilopsiagon aurifrons | reverse complement strand
TTTAATCGGATTGGGAAAAAAAAAAAAAAAAAACCAAACAAAAAACAACACTTTGGCAGAAGGCTATAAATTCTTGGGTGACACATATCTAAATATATATACTTGCTATATATGCAGGTCTACAAGCAGATGTGTCACACATGGGGAGACCAGCATGAAAAAAGCAGGTCTGACTTCATACTGGTCTGTTGAAGCAAAAGTACATATATTATAGAGATGGACAAGATCCAACTTTGCATTAGCTCATGCAGGAAAAGTCTTTAAGGGAAAGAGTGAAATTGGAGGAGTCTGTAGAAAAGTGAGTCTAATTCCCATAAGCAGAGAAATTATATGTAATTACATTTCATCTAAATGTGTTACAAACAAACTCTCCATCCCTTGGGGCCATGTTTACAAATGAAATGTCAAGATTAGTGTGTAAAACACAGGGTGATTAAGAGTGTTTGGAAAGAATATAATCTTTTTTTTTTTTCCCATGAGAAAGAAGGAAGGAAGAATTTGAAAAATCAGTCTTGTTTAATAAATTGACATATTGATTCCTTTTATATTAGTCAATAGGTAACACTTCTCCAGTGTTTTAGCTGATTTAGTCATGGGGTTCTAAATCATTGAAGAGCATTATTAAAAACATATCTAAAAATTGAAGAAATTCTCAAATATTTTACACTTTCTTTTGTCTCCAACAACCCTGGTGCCCCATTTTCACTTTTTGAAAACAAACTTCATGCTGCTCAACATCGTTGCGCTTGATGCAACTCTCACTATATGGAGCTAGATCTTTTCAGTAAACTTAATAGGTTATAGACATTAGTAACATCAGTTGTGTAATGTGTATACCCTCTTGTGAGGCTCATTCCTGCATGTAACCAGCAAAATCTTTGTATGGTTTACATTAATGAGATTTATTAGAAGCACTATATGAAGACTTTTTAATGACTTAAGAGTAATTTTACAAGGAAAACAACTAAACAAAAAGGACATATATTGGTGGTCTTCTAGAACTGAAGAACTCAAAAGAGAATAAGCACTAGATGTACACCATCTCTTGTGTGGAACATTTTAAAGTTCAAAACACACCTTAACACAGAAGTCAGAATAATGACCTGTTTCTATAGGTCTAACTGTACTGTAGGGAAGCTATTAGACTGTTGAGCATGAGTTGACACGACCCAGGAGGAGAGTGGTCTGACCCTGTACTGATGTTCCTGAAGATTTAAATCTGTCTGCTCTATTGTGTCCAAACTGTTCCTTTTTCACCACTTTGTATTCTGCCTTACTTTTCAACTTTGCAAAACAGGATTTCTGACTATGCTTAGGTTGCCTGCCTACGAACAATCCAGAGGAACAGAACAGCTTAAAACCTTTAAAACCTACTTTGAGAAGCTCTACATTTCCACACCATTGCTTCATAGTCTCCAAACTCATGATTATGGTATTTTTATTTTTTCATTAAAATCCAGGATCAGCTTCTTTTGAATTGGGGATGAATCAAATACAAACATCAAATATGAGTTGAAATGTCTTACTTTAAAACCTCTAGAAAGAATTAATACTGGAATTGCCAGATTCTAGATGAGTGTCAAGTTACTACATACTACACTGGTGTCTAGTGTGGTTTATCAAGTGGTAAACTTAACTCCTGTTGTTCAGCATCTTTCTTTGATTTCTTTGACTATGACAAACAGAATGATTAAGATGAAATGATCTTAAGGTCCTTTCCAACCCTAACTATGCTATGATTCTATAAAGATCAAGGAATTAGATTCAGTAATCTGATTAATGGTCAATTACACTACTATTTTCATAAAAAAGTTTCAGAGTATCACAGTATTAATATACCTTTTAATAACGTCCCATCTCACTATTTTATCATGTTATCTACTGTGAACTAATTCACAAATAATTCTGCATATTTATAACTAATATTTGGGATTTCTCCTTACATTTCCTACATTTAGGAAAACATTCAACAACATATTCACAGATTAGCAAGGTGCAGTCACCCTAAAAAAATTGAACCTTTTCATGTTCCTGGTACTCATTCTTATTGCTGATTTGCCTTTCTTGAGAAGCAGAGGAAACTGCTGCATGCAGTTTTGGTTTCAGTGTGGTTTTTTTCTTCAGTTTTCAGGGCAAATTGCATGAGCAATGCAGTGTCCCAAGAAAACTGCATAAACAAAAGACGGAAATGCAACAAAAGAAGCATGACAGAATTAAAAAATCTAATTGCTTTCTTTATCTTTCTTAAGAAACAAACCAAAGAATGAGTTGTCCTGTGCATGCCTCACAGCTGAAAACATCTGAAAGTGTTGTTAGAGAAATAAATTTTGTTCTTAAGTACACAAATCCTTAGAAGCTTTTGCTGCTAAATTTTGTACCGCTTCAATGATAACAATGCTCATGAAGCCCAGAATGATGTTTTCCAATTGTGTGCACAGTGGTTGCAACTTTAACCAATATTTTATTTGAAAACAAGAAAATAATTCTTACTTTGCCAAGTTGGTGAGTCCAGACAGACTTTCAGCATCAATTTTGCTGATTTTGTTACCATCAAGGTGAAGTTCAGTAAGGGATGGGGGGAGGCCTGAAAGAGAGCACACCATCAATTTACTTTTGCTAAAACTGGATTATTATTTTTTTAAAAAGACTTGTGTTATACTGAGGTGCTTCTACAGTAACAAAAATATTTTTACTAGACAGTGCCAAGAACAATTCACTGAATGAAGGAAGGACCTTATACTATCATGGAAACTAGCAACACATTTGGCATGAAACAAGACTAAGTTCCCAAAGTCAATTATAGAACAGTTAATTCTTTAAAAATAACTAAATAAAATTCTTCTCAGATACGAATTTTAGCCTTCATGATTATGTAAATGATACACATATAACTGTGTAAAAGTGCCTTCATTTTAGCCAGACTATCTGCATAAATAAGTCTTCAAACACTTTGCACCTAGGTATTAAACAAATAGCAGCGGCAGAAAATGAGAATATAAGGATGAGGTAAAATAATTTTAATGTTATTTTAGGTAAGGCACATAATAATTTGAAAATTCTGTTTATCAGGAAAAAAAAAACAGGAAAAAAATATTTTACCTACTGGAGGTCCCTCAAAGGAACATCCAAACCAGGAAATGTGGTAAGAAAGAAATAACAACTAGCATTAACCTTCAAAAAGTTTTCATCTATTTCAAAAAAATCTGCTGACTAAAGTATGAATAAACTTAATATAATTTCCTCTGGATTGGAACCATTCTGGTTTGGTTTTTTGGTTTTTTTTAATAGGTTAGATTGAAATTGCTCTTGTTTTGCAGCAATTTGCAATAAAGTACTTTTAAGAATAGCATATGTTTCTGGGTTTTATAAGAATAGTATTTTTGGCTTCAAACCTAGAGACTTGTGGAGGGCCT
The DNA here is from genome assembly GCA_025447955.1 of Psilopsiagon aurifrons. Taxonomy (NCBI): domain Eukaryota; kingdom Metazoa; phylum Chordata; class Aves; order Psittaciformes; family Psittacidae; genus Psilopsiagon; species Psilopsiagon aurifrons. Next base: position 41,832 of record JAOEHY010042965.1, on the reverse strand, counting down.
ATTTTATATTTGTAGAACTTCACTTAATACTACGTGAGTGTACATCTGGGTAATGTTGATCGGCCTCACCAGCCAGGGTTGGAAGGTGAAAATATTGTTCCACTTTATATTTCAGCTATGAGATAAGAAAAGCAAAATTACATAAAATGGCTTACTTTTGACAGTGCACCTATTGTGGAGCTTCTCATAATAGAAAACTAATTTTTTTCAAACCAATGAAAGCCAACTAACCAAAAAAGGAGAAATACTCAAGGAATGGCTACTCTAGGGACTACTCAAAAGGCTTCCATAACCAAATTTTTCGAGCAGACTAGAAGTCACAATATTATACCACTCAAATGTCTGAAATATTAATTGAATTTCTTACCTTTTGGGATGCTAGTAATGTTGGTGTCCGCGATACGGACGTAGGAGAGCCTCTTCATCCCCTGAAAAGCTCCATTTTCAATGCCTGAACTCTTGATTGGATTGGTGCCTAGTTCTGCCAACAAAACATGGTCATGAGCTGTACTGCAGTGTAGGTACCTATATCCTTCAGGTCAAAGCTAATTTGGAGGTACAATTTATTGGAACACTTCTTTGTTTTCTACATAAAATCACTGATTGAGCCAAAAACAACACCTTGAAAGAACACTTGAGTTGATTTTGTTATAATTTCTTATGCTCATACCTAAGACAATCACTTGATTCAGTCCATTAAAGACAGCTTTCCTCAACTTGGAGATCTCATTCTCATGAGCCCTTATCTCCTGAAGAGACTTCGGCATGTTTTCTGGGAGTTCCTTCAGGTTGTTCTTGGACAGGTAAAGTCTCTCCAGTTTCTTCAGAGGAGCAAAAGCTTGCGGGCTTATTTTGCTGATTTTGTTGTTAACAAGGATCAATGCCTGTGGAGTAATAATGAAAATCTCAGATGATCACTAAGGAAATGGTTTTAGGAATGAAACATTTAAAAATTATTATTATTTTTTAATGTCTCTTGATGTCTTTTGATGGCCAGTCTAGTGAGCTGAAGAAAATGAAATGCAGTGCTAAACCAAATAGATGAAGAACTTCTGAAACAGTTGAACAAGGCCTACATAATAAATTCAATTATTTTATTGCAGAGGTATGTGCAGCTTCTGTGAACATTCATAATTTATACCCAAGTACAAGTACAATCCTTCTATTTGAAAGCTGTGAAAAAAAAGACATTCACATAAAACTAACGTTATTAGCTTCATTTGGCTTTGGTTTTGCCTTTTTTTTTTTTTTCGCCTGATCTTTTCTGAGGCTTCTTTCATACTTTACCCATCATCTCACAACCGTTACACATTTTCTCCTGAGCAGAGAATTCTGTAATTCAATAAGGTGACGACACAGACCTGCTTAAGAAAAGTACTCATATCAACACTACTTGTCTTATAGCATGCACTTATTAGTTACCCGTCTGAAAATTAACTCATTTCTTCAGTGATATAACCATTTTTTTTTTTTTTTCTAAGTGTAACATGGTATGGAAGGGGAGCAATTTGAAGTGTCATGCTCTTAAGCCCAGCAGTTAGGGATCATGAGTCATATTAATTCTTCCTGCTGTATAGGTGCTGTCTCACAACTTTAATACCTAGACTCAGAGTAGAATCATAGAATCCTAGATTAGTTAGGATTGGAAAGGATCTTAAGACCATCTAGTTCCAACCCCCCTGCCATGGGCAGGAACACCTCTCACTAAACCATGTCACCCAAGGCTTTGTTCAACCCAGCCTTGAACACCTCCAGGGATGGAGCATTCACAGCTTCCTTGCAACCCATTCCAGTGCCTCCCCATCCTCACAGCAAAGAACTTCGTCCTTATGTCCAATCTAAACTTCCCCTGTTTAAGATTGGACCAGTTACCTCATTACCTATCACCACAGTCCCCAAAGAAGAGTCCCTCCCCACCATCCCTGTAGGCCCCCTTCAGACACTGGAAGGCTGCTACGTGGTCTCCATGTAACCTTCTCCTCTTCAGGCTGAACAGCTCCAACTTTCTCATCCTATCTTCATACAGGAGGTGCTCCAGTCCCATGATCACCCTCATGGCCCTCCTCTGGACTTGTTCCAACAGTTCCATGTCCTTTTTATGTTGAGGACACCAGAACTGCACACAGTACTCCAAGTGAGGTCTCAAGAGAGCAGAGTAGAGGGGCAGGATCACCTCCCTCGACCTGCTGGTCATGCTCCTTTTGGTGCAGTCCAGGATACGGCTGACTTTCTGGGCTGCAAGAGTGCACTGCCGGCTCATGTTAAGTTTCTCATCAGCCAATATCTCCAAGTTCTTCTCCGCAGGGCTGCTCTCAATCTCTTCTCTGCCCAACCTGGAGCTATGCCTGGGATTGCTCCAACCCAGGTGCAACACGCAGCTTGGTGTCATCAACGAATTTGCTGAGGGTGCACTTAATCCCACTGCCGATGTCACTGACAAAGATGTTGAACAAGACCGGTCCCAACATTGATCCCTGTGGTTCACCACTAGTTACTGGTCTTCAGCTGGACATTGAGCCATTGACCATAACTCTCTGAGTGCTGCCATCCAGCCAGTTCTTTATCTATCGAGTGGTCCACCTATCAAATTGATGTCCCTCCAATTTAGAAGCAAGGATGTCATGCAGGACAGTGTGGAACACTTTGCACAAGTCCAGGTAGATGATATCAACAGCTCTACCCCTGTCCTTCAGTTCTGCAGCCACATCATAGAAGGCCACCAGATTGGTCAGGAAGAACTTCCCCTTAGTGAAGCCATGCTGGCTGTCACCAAGCATCTTGTTTTTCATGTGCCTCATCATGCCTTCCAGGAGAATCTGCTCCAAGATTTGCCAGGCACAGAGCTGAGACTGACTAGCCTATAGTTTTACAGTTCATCCATTTTCCCCATCTTGAAAATGGGGGTTGAATTTCCCTTTTTCCAGTCATCAGGAACTTCACTTGGCTGCTACGTTTTTCCAAATATAACGGACATTGGCTTAACAACTTCATTTACCAGCTCCTTCCGGACCCGCAGATGGATTTCACTGGGTGCCATGGACTTGTGCATGTTCAGGGTAACTCTAAGAAAATTAGCTCTTTGTACAGCCAGGTGAGAAAGGCTTCTGTGAAAGTTCTGTTACATGCAATAGGTGGTCTCAATATACCTCTGAGTACATTACTGATAACTCTCTTATTTCTTAATGAAACATGACATAAAAAGGGAGAAGAAAATCTCATTACTCCCAGAAATGCAATACAGCGAATAGAAAGGATTTCCGGTATGATATATATCAGAAAGAATCTTATCATTACACCTATTTGCTAATTCTCAGTGCTGCATGTTTGTGCAGTGAATTAGGTAGAATGGGCTGTATAAATACAGATATAATACCTACTTATATTTTTTGCTAGGTAATAGCTATAGGGCATCTTTTTTCTCTAATTTTATTTTTAATTTTTCTCTAATTCTATTATGCTGTTTTCAGAAACACAAGACAACAGTTGCTGCTAATCCAGATTTTTTTATGTTGCATTGACTATAGTTGCCATTGAGTGTATTTTAATATTTAAAAAAAATTACATTTAAGACTGTTTCTTGGAAGCAAATTGAACATTCAACTCTTTCCACAGTTATGTAATCGAACAGTGCAAAAAAGTGCATCAGCATCTGTGACATCACCACTCCATCACAGAAACTGGAAAAGAGGTGAAAAGATAGTTTAAAATGCTATTATTTGATGTGTTTTTTTTCCCTGATGGACTCCTTTTGCACATCATCTTGAGGAAACTAAGCAGTGTGCGTGTACGTGGTTTCACTGGGTATATGTAACGCTGAGCATATCTGGTTTTAATTTTGCATGTTAGCTAGCAATAACACATTTTCAAGAGGAGGTAGAAAAGGTCACTTACAGTTCAACAGGGTATTTCCCTAACAATAAGCCTCTCTGAAAATAAATATATTGGCCAGTGGACGCCATGGCCCCAACTCTCTCATTTGAACCCTAGTTATAAGAACTGCTATGAGAGCACACGGGGTACACACAGGGTGTGGTTTCCTGAGTCAGTATTGCCAGAACTGTAATACAGATGTGGACTTTGCCTGTAGTATAATACAGCTACCTGCACAACATTAGGATTTTGGAACTAATCCAGTTATTATGAGTAGTACAGCTTAAATTATGTAGATTAGCCTCTTGCATTGTTTTTTTGCATAATAATTGAATAACTGAATTTGCTACTGCCAATTACATTTTTTTTTTTCTCACACTTTTACTGTGCATTTCTTTGCTATAGATCTCTAAGCGAACATTCAATGAGTTTAGACTCAGCTTATTGGCACTTGAAATTTTTAACCTGCATCCTGCTTTGTACTCCTCGGTCATTTATTACAGCTAAAAGTCTTGTCTTACATTTTTTCGTTGTTTCATTTATTTGTTTCAATATTGTTGCCTTTTAGATAAAAGTTTTTCTGCTAAAATTATCACAGCTGATGACCTGATATGAAATATTTCTTGCTAGAAATAAATAGAAATGCATTCAGCTAGGCAGTGCAATGTAAATGTTCTCTAAGTAGTTGATGTTAAGAGAATTGCTACAGCTCTTCAGAGCAGAACTGATAGTCCTAAGCAAAACCAGAAATTATCTATATATATAGGATTAAAATGTTCTGTTTTGCCAATGCTTTCTCCTGAATACGATCATGTTACCTTGGGGAAACACACAGAAATGTTTTATTCAAACTTTCAGGAAGTCTCTCAGTTAGAAAGGATGGCATCTATCAACTGTGCGTTTAAAAATATTGATTTCACAGTGGGAATGTCTGTACGACGATATAAGGTAGAGGGTATGACAAGGTTGTAGTTCTGGTGCGACATTTTTGTACCAGTATATTATTTCCCATTTACACCTGGCTCTGCAAGTCCCTGTTCCCAGTATTTTAAACCTGCATTACTTTTCCACACTGTTGTGCAGCTGTAAATAAGAAAAAATAAACCCACACATTAGAATTTGCAAAAGAAGTTTTACTGTCTCCCTCAGCAACAGCAAATAATGAGGATAACACACCAGCATAGCACCTGGCAAGCCATACCGCGTGGTTCCTTTTCCACTTCACAATAACTCTATTATATGCAAGACTTAAAGAACTAAGTTATTAGCCTTAGAGCAATGCTGTTTACTTTCCTCAGAATGTGCCCCGTATGATTTGGAGGTAACAAAAGTTAAACCAAACCAAAATAAAACAAAATGAAAAACTCAGGGGAATTTAGAGGTCAATGAAAACAGGAACTAGAGGAGAAAAACCTAGGGAAAACATCTGCAGGCAGTGTTATTAAAGGAAGGGATGTTAGGCAAAAGCATGCCACATGGACTAGTTATCCTGAGTAAAGCCCAGGTGGCATGATGGGGCACTATATTAAATTTTTAAAAAGAGATACAAACATTTGGCATAGGGCAAGAAGTACTTTGAAGGAAAATAAAGGGTCAACCTGAAAGTGCTGAACATGCTGGAGTATTTGGCCACAGATAGCACTGGCAATGCTGCTAATATGAGATGATTTGGCAGAAATCTGACAGCCTGAAACAGAGCCACAGGAATAGATACTTTTATTCAAAAATATATCTTCTTCTATGCTTCAATATTTTTGTGAAAGGAAAAAGATATTTCTTTTAAAATAAATGTAATTTCTCCCCCACCCCACAAAAAAACCAAAAGACTGACCACATGAAGTATGAATTTACAGCTTTCATCATGACCTGATATGGGTGAGAAGTTATCTAGCCATAGATGAGCAAAAAGGCAAGAAAGACACAGTGAATAAAGAGGCACAAATGCACCAAGTATTAAATACATCACTTAGGCCTAAAGAGTTCATAGCAGTTTCCTATGGATAAGAGAAAAATGAGCTTCCATCATCATTTTCCTTTGTTATATATAGCATGTAAACATTGCATAATAAATAATTGAACCATAAAATCATAGAATCAAATATGTTGGAAAAGATCATCAAGTCCAACCATTACCCCAGGACTGCCAAGACCACCACTAAACCATGTCAGTGAGGGCCTCATCTACATGGTTTTTGGACACGTCTGGGGACGGTGATTACACCTCTTCCCTGGGAAGCCTGTTCCAATGCCTGATCACCCTTACTGTGAATAATTTTTTCCTAATACACAGTCCATACCTCTCCTGGTGCAGCTTTGAGGCCGTTACCTCTTGTCCTATCACTTGTTACTTAGGAGAAGACACCAGCCACCTCCTTACTCCATCCTCCTTTCAGGTAGTTGTATAGAGCCATAAGGTCCTCCTTGACCTTTCTCTTCTCTGGACTGAGCAACCCCAGTTCCCTCAGCCATTCCTCATAAGACTTGTTTTTCAGATCCTTCACCAGCTTCTCTGCCCTTCTCTCTATCCACTCCAGCACCCCAATGCCTTTCTTGTAGTAAGGAGCCCAGGACTGAACATAGTATTCAAGGTACAGCCTCACCAGTGCCGAGTACACATTCACTTTGTTGTAATACTGCACTGTGGTAATACCTAACAACCACCTTATCGTGACCAGCAGTATAACTGGTGATCAGAGAGTTAAAAAAATTCAAGTTTTGCTCTAAAGATGGCTTAATTTTTGCTGAAAAACCTCTGGTATTAGTGTAGTCAAGAAAAAAAGAAAAAATCACTGTGTGACAGGAATAGACGCTGGCCCCATTGAAGCCAGTGGGAGTCTGGCCATTTAGCTCCCTCTGGCCTGGTTTCCACCTCAAATATTTATTCCCAAAACAAAAATGAGGATTCACAATTCAGGAAAATTTTGGAACACTTGTCGGCAGGCTTTGGCAAAATACACCCTGACAAACTGCAGAGGGAGCATGCGGCAATCATGTAGGAAGTAGCACACGGGGGCTCTTCTTGGGTTTACCAAAACCTACAGCTTTTGCCCTGTCAGGGAATGGAAAGCAGGGGATTGTATTAGTTGATGTAATTTCATTATGTGATAATCCCAGGGGATTGTTCTGGGGGAATTTTGTGTCTACTTTTGCCCTTCTTTGTTTAAAATACTTTGAAAACTTTGCCAAAATCAAAAGTGAACTGTAAAATGATAAGCAAATTGTTATCAGCCATAATAAATAGTAATCTGTTTTGCCAGAGGGGGATGGTACTCTTACCTAATACCAAATCTTTAATGATGCATGCGTCCTTCAGGGTTTAAACGGAAAAGTCAATCTGCCGACCCATTGGAATTTCTTTCATTTCCTGGGTTATGTATTACATTATTACCTGGAGTTTATTGCAGTTCTGCTAGGAACAGGAATGCCTTAACAACTGTAAACTCAAGAGTCAGGCATCCAAGTAAAAATAATAATAAATTTCATCCTTTTTGTTTGCCTTATGTTTTCAGTTTTTAGGTCATAATGAGAACCTAGCCATATAGCCAATCTCTTTTGTCAAATTATTAGGAGTGCTTACACTTAGGAAAACAAAAGCTCAAAAAAATACCCCCACAAATTAAGCAAAAAATATAAAATTGAACTTGACTTTCTTCTCTAATTGTGCTATAAAAGAAGTCAGAGTTCTACAAAATAACTATTCATTTTAAACTTAATTTAAAAAAAAAATCGTCAATGTTGGTAAACTTGGAGGAACAATAAACCCTGAATCTACGAAGGTCTCTGAACAGAATTCCAGATATTATGTCTCCTGAAGGTCCCATGATCTACAGTTTGGGCAGGAAAAGGATAAAGGTATAAAAAACCATGATGGTGTAATTATTTGTTGTTACATAATTTTTTTGTTGGGTTTGGTAGTAACCCTACCAAACCTAGGATCAAACAGATATAGCTAAGAAAGGCAAAGAAAAAGGAATGACATGAAAACAACAGGAAAGAGATGAATGAATTGTGAATGAAGGAGATGGCAAGGCATTGAACAACAGCCCGTCAGTATAAACAAGAGAGGACTGTGGAAGCAGTTTGATCACATCCACACTGCCTTATTGAATAAACTCACAAAGCCAGGGAGCCTGCTTCAGATTAGTCTGCATGATGTTTGAGCTCTCACTGATAAACCTTGTGTACCATGACTTGCACAGATGATGAGGGAGCAGCTCTTACATAAAAAGATTTTTACCTTCTGCACATTAAAACCATTCTATATGCATGTAGTATGTTGCACACTCCTTTCAGTGGAAAGTCTCGTGTTAAGCACAACGCAAAAAAGAGTCTGAGGAAATTGCAACTCTCTGAGGGAATTCTGCATTTCAGATTTTTTTTTTTTTTTTTCTCAGAATATTTGTTAAAAACCTACAGCTGCATCAAGTGGAAAAATAAAAATAAAAAATATATCAATCAGTCCTGTTGAGATTGTATGCCATTGAAGACAGTAGGAATCAAGTTCAGAGGTAGAAACTGGACAAAGATATACATCTTTGTATTTTTTTTACAGAATGATGGTGGCTACTGATTCTTCTTTCTGTGATTTGCAGAGCACTATGCTAACTTCTCTTTTAATTATGCCTGGGAAAACAGAACTGAAGCTGTAATGAGTCATAAGGAGTCTGTTCTTTCATTAATAATATTTGATCTCTTAGGAGCTTTTCTGTATCTCTGGAAGACATTCTTAGACTTTTCTTCAGTTAATCTGGGCTCTTGTCTCTCCATAGGGTGCCTTCATTTGATTTAAAAAAAAAAAAGGTGTGCATGAAAGTTTACTAATGCAACACATTATTTTTCCACTGGATGTTACTACAAAGAGTGTATCGATTTATTTGCCCATACAATTAGTGTTAATAATCACTTAGTGTGGATGTGGTCATAACCGCAAGCCCCAATTTTAAATCTTTGATCTCTTTCGTGCAGGTTTTTTCTTTCAGTATAAATACAACTAGTAATAGCACTGTTGTATGCACAAACATGGCTTTACGCAGTTCTGCCATCCAAAAATTAAGCAATGTTCCATTTGATTTCAGGCCAACAGCAATTTCATCTTCTTTTGCCATACTTTTTGCTGTACACTGTGCCATTGAAAAAAAGTCCTGCTAGAAAAGCATGCAGTCAGCATTCTCTTGTTTGTGCTGTTCTCACAGTGATCTAATACACAGTAGTTTCTTTTACCTCTTTTTCCAAGTGCCAGGTGTTATGCTGGTTTGATTTGGCTTTGCCACACAGCATGCAATTCCATGGGCTGTTTTTGTAGACTCCTCCTTCACTCTGCATGAGGACTTACTCATGTAGTATTTTGGATATGTTATTGTGTCCATGGGGTCAGTGTACTGTACTCTATCCAGAAGTGTCAGTCTCTCTGGAAAATTCTGACAGTTTCATCGATTTTTTTCCTGGCTTTTCGAATAGCACCCCTCTGATTGTTTTGCCATAGGTCTAAATCTTAAGTAAATTTCTTTCACATAAGACAGTTTTCGGAAGCTGCAAAAGTCAGTCCTTGACTATAAAAAGAAAGACTGTCTTCAATATTTTCCCTATTCTCCCAAGTCCTCTGGTAAAAAATATATCTTATCTTTCATTTTTAAATGCTGTGAACTCTCACTGAGTCTAGCATTAATGGTTTAGCCACTTTTTCCTGGATAAATTTAGACTATAAAAACAGAGAGGTTGGAACTAGATGATCTTAAAGTCCTTTCCAACCCTAACTATTCTATGATTCTATATCAAGTGCACCAAACTGTTGACTCTGGTGTTTTCTGGCAGGCAGCTATTATTTGCAGATAAATATTCCCTTTGTTGAATCCTTTTCTAATTGCTTGCCGTATTTCCACAGCTGCAAATTTTAACTTCTCTTTACCTACTCAGGAAAACTCTCTGATAGAAAGAGTATTTATGTTGGTACTAGTTTCTCTTTCATTTCTATGTATCATGCACTCAGTGCATAAGTAGCTACATTTGTGCTGAAAGAGAAGATATGGGCAAGTTATATGTAGATGCTGTCTTTTGTCCTTACTTCAACTTGTTTTTAGGACAAGCTGAGCTTTAGGTTCAAACAATTTCTCCAATATAATGTCTTCTAAAACTATTACAATTATGGCTGATGATGGCTATAGGAATTAGAAAGGAATTTAAAAGGAATATTCAAACACAATAAACTTATTTTTTTCAACATCTATGAAAACTGGGATTTAAAAAGTGTTCCCTTAAGTGACCACTTCATGGAAGAGGTTAAGTGGAGCTGTTGATAGTTTTATATTTTGGACCAATAATAATGATAATTTATGTAACTCTTCCTAGAAAAATATAAGAAGGTTTACTAAAGTCTAACAAGTCTAGATACTGTCATGTATAACATTAACACAAGCTATATTTATCAGAGGTAAATATAATATCATTATATATATCAATACATACATGTATATCACATAGATATATATATATATCTCATTAAAACAAAAGTGAAAATGGACCTTTGTCAACAACAAACCTTTCAGTTATATTTATCTAAAAAGGATATTCCCCTTGCACTGTGACTCGGAAGAATTTTTAGCTGCAAGGTAGGGAGTAGGAATCATTCCCAGATATTACACAAGAAGAAGAATGGTGCCTGCTGAGAGTAAAGATGGTGCTTAGTTACATAAATGTACTGCATGAAAAAATTGTTATTTTGGGAGGAAATGAGAGGATTGTTTTTTGTGCTTGAGCAAATCCAGGAAAATTGCATTGTTTTGAAGGTTATTTGTTAAAAACTAATGTTACTGTTGTCCCTGTCCTGTATGATTGCCCCTAGTCCTTAAGCATGTACTGGGCACTTTTTGGAGTAAGACAAACAAATAATCTCTTCCCTGAAGAGTTAAATATTTAACTCACTATTAAATTATACCTGCAGTAATAAAAGAAAGGAAAAATTAAAAAAAATCAACCAACCACTTCCATGAGATGACATAGCTCATTCATAACAACTTAACCAACAGCAAGGATGTATAACAGAGACCCAAGCTGAGTGCCCACTGGGTAGAAGTCCCTGGGAGCAGTGCTTTTCATATTCAATACCATGATCTAACTCATTTTATGCAGTGCCATGAAGAAGGATTGTGAAAAATTAACTGACAACACTTTTCTCTTTTTTAGCACCTTGCAGATGATGGTCACTGAAAACTTAAGACTTTTCTCCAAGTGGAAGAAAACCAAAACAAGTGGGCAGGAATTAGGATATTGAATCTGTTCAGCAGCTAAGAAAATGAATTGGAAAAAAAAAATCTGGCACATCATCTTATTCTAAAAGCAAGACAGATGAAACATGATGTAGAAGCACCTACTTCTCTTTCTTGACTGAAGAGTTTAGCTATGTAACTAGCACAAGTATAGACCTCTGTGCTAAAATTAGATGACACGAGCCTAGAACCTCCTATGCATAGAAATTTTTTAAAAAGTTTCTTTTTGATATTGCATTGAAAGAAACATTTAAGAGTCAATTTGGAAGCAATTAAGGAAATAACTGTTTATAGCATTATTCTTTTTTTACCAAGTATGAGTGGCTGAATGCAGATTCCTATTTGAAACAGTGCTTATTTGGGTGATGGTATTGGCATCATGAAAGGACAAAAAAGTGGGAGTTGGCTTCTTGCTTGTGAATGAAAACAGTGGAATAGAAAGAGGTTCTGAGAAGTCAGGAAAGCAAAGCAAAGTGAAGCAGTTTATAATGGTTATAAGGAAAAAAAAGTATTAAGTTGAACAATACACAGAATAAATTCAACTGGTGAAATGCTAGAAAAATAATATTTTCAGAAATATTCCTGAGTTGGGGTATTACTTTCAAAGGCAAAGGAGTAATAGTATTTTTCAGAGACGGAAAGAAAGAGATATTTAAACAAAACTGAGGCAGGACTATGAGGTATGAATTTTAAAATGTTTATAAAAAGTGTATAAATAAGGGATGAGGGCCTCAGACAGAGAAACAAAATTTGGAAACAGAGGAAGGTAGCTGTCTGATGGAAATTTGGAAAAGAAGAGGTGAACCAGAAAAAATCTCAGAAACCAGGGAAGGAAAATATTTCAGCAAAGGGAAACAGCAGTGCTGGAAGAGACTGGCAGGTAAAGGAAGAAGAGGTGGAGTTTTTCCAGGAGAAAGTTATTGCAAAAACACAAATTTCAGGGGGCAGAACATTGACTCGAAAAGATACTTGAACTAAAACTAGCACAAAAACCCTGCTGGCAAATATATACAAATCTCTGTGAGCTCAGAGGTTGGAGAGTGAGTGGGGTGGCAAGGTTGAGGTGGATCTGTTTTTTTAATAGAAATAATCAAGTCACTGTGCTAAAGGGAGTGAAAACATCAATAAAGAAGTGAGAGAAATTATGATGGAGATTGGGAGACTGGACCAACAGGAGGCAGGTATGAAGCAGCTGAAAAGAGGTAAGAAGCTTCTGTGATATGAGAAAAGAGTTCACAGGAGATGAATGGAAAAAGAAATAGTAGGCTGGGCTGGTGAAAGAAGAACACAAAGTATCTGAACTGTTTTCATTAAAAAATCTGGGTAGCAAGGCAAACCCATATTCTCCATTTTCTCCCCATCTCTTCTTTTTTTTTTTTTTTTTTTTTGGCAGATGACAGCTCATTCACACACTTACATGAAGATTCTTCAAGTTCTTGAAATCTCCTTCTTTAATTTCAGTGATTTTGTTGTTCTGCAAGTCCAGCAGTGTTGTGTCGGAAGGAAGGTCTTTTGGCACTCTTTCCAGACCTAGGGACAGTGAAAAAAATAAGCAATTGACTTTGAAAGAAATTTTAAATAGGGGTCAGTACTTTTCTTAGCAGCATTTACTTTCCAATAAGCACCATTTCTAGAACTCATTTCCTGCAGAAGCTTATGAAGACTTATGTGAAAGCATTTCTGTCTCCAAAGAGTCAAAGAGAGTTTAATTTTGATATGTAAATCAAAATATATTTATTTACATTTCCCTTCTGCCCTTTTCTGATAATATATCTGAGTTATAGCTTGAAGCAAAGGATTGATGTCTAACATGTTTAATTCCACTGAATTGTGTGAATAAAAATTGCTTTCAGAAAGAGGTATGGTAGTTATTAATTTCACTGCGTGTTAGTGTTTGTGGACAGAGAACATTTCCTCCTATTTAAAGAGTAGTAGTTTTTTTTCAAAGAAGGATGTTAATTAACTACAATAATTTCCAGGAAAAATAATTTGTTTGACAGTAACTGAACAACTTGAAAGAAAGTCCACCTTAAAAATGACCAGTACAACAATCCGTCTCCCCCTTTTTCTTTCATCAAAAACTATGTCCAAGTTTTCTGGAGAACAAATCTCTTGGTTTCACTACAACTGCCAAAAGAACATCAGACAGTTTAAATTAAAGACTCTCTCTGGGACTATTTTCTGAATAGCTGATATGTAAGTCTGATGAAGTCATGGAAATGAAATTATTTGGTGTTAAATAACACTTGCTTTACCAAGCTTTCCTTTCATTCTGTGACTTGGAATAGAGCAAATCCTTTATAGTCATTCTGATTTACCACAAAATTAAAATTTTCTTTCCTAACTAGCCTCATTTTTTTTTTTTTTTTTTTTTTTTCAGAATGTGAAATACTTAATGAATGGTTTGTAAGAAGATTTATAGACATTAATAAAATCCTTATATGGACATCTAATAGAAGTGGACTTCACTGGATAGGACAATCTTTTTACCAGGAAAGTTTTTAACAAATATTTATGAAGTTATATTTGAACTTTCCTAGGAAAGTTCTCTCTGCAAGTATCACCAGCGTCTCCCCAAGATGATGGTGGAATGCATTATATTGTTCTCAGATGTAAGACGTATAGCCATATATAGATTAACTTTTTAAACCTATGTATTTTAATTTCAAGCATGGCATTGCAAACACAGTGAGATATGCTTGTCCAGAGATAAGACATGCTTTGCCCACAGAGGGTGGGGAGTATACAACTTGGAGATATTCAAAAGTTTACTGGACACAGCCCTAGGCAACTTGATCTAGCTGACCTTGCTTTAGCAGGGGGACGGACTAGACAATCTCAGTAGGTGACCTTCAAACTCAATAGTTCTGTGATTCTGTGGTGTTTAAGGTTCATCAAAAATTAAGTATTTTCACACCTGGAATCCAGGTTTCTCCATCAAAAGTCAGTGTTAAGTAAAGCCCTCTATCTTTCAACCTGTTTTAGAATATATAAATATATATATGCCGAGTAAAATATGGTTGGCTTTTATTTGGAAGGATTATGGCAAACCATGAAAAGAAGTATATGCTTGGTATTATATTTAATCCTTTTAACCTACATAAAGAGCACTCTTCTACAGTTACTGCTATAAAACCTCACCATGAACTCTATATAGGCCACAGTGATGTGTTCTGGAGCTTTTTACTACAATTAGTGATGCACTAAGAATTCATTATAGATGTGACTATATTCTGAAAGATATCAGCATGCAGATGAGGCCTCCAAGGTTTAAACACACCAGCATCCAAAAGTTTTTAGAAGCACAATCATCCAACCTGGGATGAATTAGTAAGCTTCTACCATATAGAAAATGCCGAGAGTTAAAGCTCATATCTCATCTTGTTTACCTTACTGATATTCAGTATATGGATATATGATACAGATTAAGATTATTCACATCACTAAAATAACCTTTCCTCATTCAGGCGTGGACTTCATTTTTACTGAAGGCAATTGCAAAACCCTCATTACTTAAAGAAATGTGGGACAAGAGTTCCAAATATATAAAAATGTGATACCATATAATTTGTATGTTGGTTGTCTTTGGACAGTTTCTATCTTGACTGGACAGAAATTATGTCAGCATCTAAAAATTCTTTCCCAAAAAGCACTACTTTTACAGGGCCATAATTTTGTTATAAGAAGTTCTTACAGCCTAGCAACTTCTACAGCATTTTTCATATGTAAACATAAGAAAAAAAGTTTAATTACTTGAATTCAGAGTAATACTATGTTCTGGTTGTCAGGACATTTATATTACCAGTCTAGTATCTGTAAATAAGTAATTACGGCAGAAACAAGTGTACATAAGAGCTACACAGCTGTCCTTTATGTGATGCTATTGGAACTTTTCAAGAGCAATTGGATTGCTACTGAAGGGATAATTTGCCAAAAAATACACTTTAAACTAAATTTCCAACTGTACATTTCAAGCATCTCATATCAGCTTCTAAAAGCTCAAGTGTTATCTTTAAATAAGGCAGAACTCAAAAATTCTCAGACCAACAAAGTTAAACATTAAATGTTTCATATTATAATGACAAAGACAAATTTAATAGTTAGATGTCCATTTGTGAAAAGTGATTTATAAAAGCTTCCTACCTTACACTAGAAACTAGAAGGATGTGCAAGACCACAAGTAGCTTTGCATGCAACAATTATTCTTTAGTGTAAGGGTGGTGAGGCACTGGAGTGGGCTGCCCAGGGAGGTTGTGAGTGCTCCATTCCTGGCGGTGTTCAAGGCTGGGTTGGACATAGCCTTTGGTGGCATGGTTTAATGTGAGGTGTCCCTGGGGGTTGGAACTAGATGATCTTAAGGTCCTATCCAACCCTAACTATTCTATGATTCTATGATTATAACTGCCATCACTTAAAGTGTTAAACTTGTTTTAATTACCTATCTCATGTATATGCTGCTATGCATTTCCTGAAGTAGGTTTTAAAAAAGTTTCAGAAACACTTATATGAATTATATTTGATTTTTTTTTTTTTTTCTTGACTCATCTGAGATTTGAAAAGCAAAGCACAGAGTACAGGATGCACCCTGGGTGTTGGAGAGGCATTAAGCAGTTTAGTACATCCTCCAGCTGAAAGTGACATTCACTGGAGTCCTCCAGTAGAGGAAAAGTTTACAAATGTGTGGATCTGGACACTGCTCATAAAATCAGCAGCTAAATAATTCAGGACTAAACTGTGTTTGAGGTGTGGACTGGATCCAAGTATTTCACCACTTGTCACATCTACACTGGCTTCAGGAACTGTTCTTCATTTCAGCTTGCAGGTCCAGGTCTCTATATAGGTACATGTATCTCCTGATAGACATGTATGGAAGGAGTATTGATGTAGTATAAACCATTGTGTGCTGGAGATTCTATACCTGGAGAACAAACCTTCAGACCTTTCTGGTCAGGACAGGTCAATAGACAGCCAGCTCAGATGAATGGGGAGCCTGAACTAACATGACAGCATGACAGAATTCAAACTGAATCAAGAAACTTGTAATCCCACTAGAAGCTGAAATGGCTTTTGGCTCCTGGTATGGAATTACTATTTTCCAGGAGGATTTTTTGGTTCCTCTGCCTGGGAGAGACTGAGAATTTTAGACAGAAACTGTGAGCTGTCCTTACTACTAATTTCTGAGAAACCTGAGTGAAGGCCATACACTCCTGAAGCCACGTTGTACAGTATGACTGCAAATCCACCTACAAATGCCTTCCAATGAAATTTATGTAATACCAACTGAAAGGGGAACTTGTGTTGTAAAATGTCAATTGAGTCACCTCTCAATCATTTTAAGAACAGTTTACAAAAGTATTCCATATCTTGGTTGTGATTTTTTTTATACATAAAAGCTTGCTTCTTAAAGAGCTATGTGAAAATCTCTCATAGTTGTTTGAATTTTATGTGAATAATCAGTGCTACACAATTTGATATTCAGTTCCCTGGAAATATTTATGGCTTCTGGTTCCAGAGATTAATTTATAACTGTCTAAAGATTAAGATTCTTCTGCCTTTCCCACTGCATGTTAAATTGAAAATGCATATGTTTTACTTTGATTGAATAAAACTAAGTTAGTAAATACATTTTAAAAATTCTACTTATACATAAATAAGTAGATAAGGTACAGCTCCACCCTTCAAAAATCCTTGTTTACAATTAAAATTAAGAGCCTAAAGATTCTAAAAACATAAGGGATTTAATAAACTCGTTCATGTATCCTTAGTCATGAAGACCATTCCAATTTTCATGAAAATATTTATCTGGGAGAAAACATTACTTCCTTATAGAAGCCATCTCTTCCTGCAGCACAGATCAGAAACATATTATTCTCTGCAGATTTCCAGAAGTAGAATTTGTCATCTGTTCCAAATTATCAACCTGTAGCACTTAAGTATTCCTACCAGTGCACATACACATGTAAAAATTCATGCATATGAAAATGCATAAAGAACAGAATATGCCATAGAACTACAAAATGGAAAAAAAAGTGTATAAGCCAGCTTGAAATATTTCCTTCTGTTAGTCAATATCAGCTGGACTTTTATTATCTTTGGCAGAAATTTTCCTAACTTTTTCTTACACTAGTCACTATACCACAGATTTTGGAAATAGCAAACTCTACCAAAATGTTTTCATCAAAATCCAGCAGAGTTGGATCTTTGACTGACTTACGTCACGCAGACAACAAGGACCCACTTTTGGAAGCACTGAAAGGCTCATATACAGTCACATATAAGATGCTTGGTTGGGAGAGGTTAACAGGACCAGGAATCCCTCCTTAGTGGGAGGATGGAGAAGAAGGTACCTTCACAGAAATCGTGCTTGTCTCTGAGGGATCCTGTCTATGTGGAGTGTAATTTTTTCTCATAATTTCTTAAGCAAATTACAGTGTCTGGCTGTTTAGTTGTGATTGCCTCACCTCCTGGAGATGTCAGAAAACTAATGGGTCTGGAGATTTTTGAGACCAGAAATTAGGCAGAGAAGAGCCAAGGCTGGCATAGTTCAGCACTTATCCAGTCCCTGAAAGAGCAGCAGACAGTGGCTAGGCATCTCCTGTCCAGCACTACACCAGCCCAGCTAGCATACGCTGCCATTTAGCTGGCCAAACAGGTGTAGAAGATGTAGCAAGGATTCAGGAATAGTGTGGGAGCTAAGGGAGGCTAGGGGGTTTGGTATACAAGACAGATCTTATTACTTTTGCAGCTGGGGGACATACCTGCTCAGCTACAACCTGTGACCAAGCAGTCGTGGAATTGTTTAACCCACAGAAAGAGAAGGGTGGCTTTAGAGTTCTCCTTGCAATGGGGGGGGGTCAGTATATTGCTCCAGTTTCTCAGAAATCAGAACCACAAGTTAGTCTGCAACTTGGCATGGAGCCACCTTTCTGCTTAAGCCATGCGACTATGCAGAAAAGGAATGCAAGATTGATGGGGCCAGTGAGGGAGACAGACCAAATAGGAGTCTGAGTCTGTAGCCCAGAGATGAGGACACTTCCCTGAGAACTGCATCCTTGAACACTGAGACCACATAGTCAAAACAACAAATATGCAAACAGTACTAATTATAAACAGCTTTAAAAACACAAAAGAGCTTGTGGCTTAATTTTTTTGTTTGTTTTTGATGTTTTCTTTTTTTCTCCACCTATCCATTTTACAGCAAGCAGGGATGGGACTTACTCCTCTGAACAAACCTTTTCTTGTCCAGCTGGAAAGAAGGGGCCAAAAGGCAAAGAGACATCTGAACGCTATAGCTCAGATACATGTGTTATTATATTGCAACACTCACGATTATTATCATAGGGGCTATAAAATGGGTCTCTTTTCAAGACTCCTTCAGTTTCCACAAACAGCTGCTGCCAGTTGAGGAATCTGGGCTGCTCTACATGTAATTCCCAACTGTGATCATCAGAGGCTACTCTCCCAGCGGAGGCAGTCCCTCCAGCAGCTGCCTGTGCACGCTGCCTTGTGCTCTCCCCTGGGATAAGCCCAGCTCTGCTGCATCTTATTGATGGACAGCAACCCTCCAGGGGGTGGATGCCCTTAGTAATGGCCTGAGTGGACTCTGGGGCAAATGAGGTGAACAGCAAATTTACGGTGTCAGGATACTTAGTCACAGAAAATAACAGGACTCAAGGGCCAGTCTCTGGAAAGATGGCAAGAAGCTTAAAACAGCTTAGAATGCTTTGACTTAGAAAAGTTCACTGACGCTTTCCTAAGCTACGTGCTTCAGTATTTACTGGAAACTTGTTCTCTATTGTGTGGGATTTGCAAATAAGACTTTTTTTCATTATTTGCATCCTACCAACTATAAAAGAGAAACAATTATATTTCTCTTCAGAGAAGTATCCACAGATGTTTCCTCTCTCCCACTTTCAAAGTAAAAGTTCATTCTCCACTTTCCCCTCGCTTGCTATGAAATCAGCAGTAGCACTTTTTTTTCAAAGAGATATAAAAAGCAGTGACCACTGAAATGCATAGGACTTAAAATACATCTTCTTAAAGGTCATTCACAACCATTTTTCAGACCTTTTTTTTATCTCTTCAGTCTATAAGACTCATCTTCCACTAAGATCCATTTTGGACTTCTTTTTATCACAGATTATTATTTTCATATACCTCTGACCCTTCCCATAGGAAAAAAACAAGAAAATGAACTACATCCCCTGCTGAGGAAGTCTTTTACAAAGGTAGACCCACTGATATGTTACTACACTGTTTGTTTTTCCAAAGATCTACATTATTGCTTCCCAGAACAGTGAAGAACATTGAAAACACAAATAAATTCACACATCATGATCAAATGTATAATTCTTCATTATGATAGTTCTACTCATTATAAAGTCCCTAGCAAAGGTTAAAAACTGAATTCATTCCTTTAACTGCTTTTTTCCACCCATTCTGTGTAGTGAACACATTTCAAAGAATAACGGAAATTGCAAGATACAGATGTTATGAATTATTTTTCAGTGCTAGCCACATTTTTGTTACAGATAGATTCAGCCTTCTGGCTCCAAAAGCTAATACCTAAGAGTAATGATATATTTTTGAACCTGAAAATCAAGCAATTTCTATTTCTGTGTTTTTTTTCTAACTGACTTTTAATTTCTCAAGCCTGGAAGGCTTATGCCTTCTCTGTGAGCACTGAAATATTTTAGAAAGGTGGAAAAAATATTATTAAATAATCATGAGACTTCAGTGATTAAGACACTAAGTTAAAAAAAGTAAATATTATGAGTTTTCTCAGCTGCTAGAATTGCCAGCTTTATATTTTCCACTGTCATGGTTACAGATGTAAAGCATCCCCTCAGAGAACAGCAACTGTCCTGTGGGATTCATGCAATCTGCCAGCAGCATGTGCATTATAGCTTTAGTCAAAGTGGATGCAATGCAGATGTACTACCTATGAGTACTCACGCATAAAGTTGAAACATTTATTTTTTTATGAGTGTTTTACAGAAGTCAGAAGAGAACATTTCAGAAACTCAGAAGAGTGAGCATTATCTAACAAATTACAGTTTGAATCATCCTCTCGAGTAATATAATTCGATGTTTTCCTGGTTTGTAGTTTAACCAGTGGGCAACTGGCGACAATTTAAGGATAGCTCCCCCAGTCTTTACTTTGAGATTTGCCATAATTAGCAATAATATAATGTAGTAGCCACAAGGAGTCACTGGGGAAGAGGGGGAAGGGGGGAATCTTCTCTGGTTTCAAGTAAATTTACCCCTTCCTGTTCTGACCACATGGACATTACACAGCCCTAGTTTTATTATGACCTGAGGGCAGAGATATTTTCCTGGTTATTTCAGGTGCTTCTAAACGTAGCATGGTCATTTTTCATAAAAGTTTTCAACCTACTTTCATACAAGCAAACAATGGAAGGATGGAAGGAAGACCATGGACACAGGGAATAACATAAAAAAATTTTGGCAGAGAACTTCCTGACTGAATCAGGGAGTCTGCAGACCTGCTAGTTTAGCCCTCTCTTCTAGGTGATGAATACGTCTTTGTAGTTCTTAGATGCTTTTGATTTGGTACTTGTTTATTTTGTTAGGCATTTAGTGATAGACCTTCTCCAGGTCAGTTATCACTGTAGTAGTTATCTCCAGCCCAGAGGATGTAAGCTCTCCATCACAGTCTGAAGGAATAAGGAAAATCAATTTTGGTCAATTTTCCTCCTTTGTTTTCCCTTTTCTGAATCTGAAGCTTCCTAAGCATCTCCTTTTTTAATAATTTCTGTTATAATTTCCTTGGAAAAAATCAAGATTTCCCCTTTCTTGTTCATACTATTCCTTCTTTTTTCTTTTCTGGGCTGCTGCTACTATACCAATTTTATTAGCATTCTTTGCCTTCACTTTCAATTCTTAGTTTCCAGTGGTAAAGGATCACTACAGTCTTCCCAATCTGAAGATGTGAAAATCAAAGCTGAAGATTTAACTGAACTTATGGAAATTAATTACATCAGAGCTGTAAGGTAGTTTTTTAGCCGTCTTTGGATAACTTCCTTATGTCTTTGCTCTTAGGTAGAGATATTCAGCAGAGTTGGTTAATATGCTATTGCAAGCAGTCTTCTTCCGTGTCACCCCAAAATTGAACTCACTGAGAGCCTGTTCAGTTTCAGAGGCCCCCACTGAAGCATTGGAAGGGAAGACATGCACTCTAGCATAGAAACTGATGTTATCTTAGGCTTCCATATTTTAGGCGGTGCAGAAGGTCCAGGCAGAAACTGTTCTGTGATGACTTATTGCACATTTCTATTATGCAGACTGTAGCCTCATTTACACTTCCACGTGTTTTAAATGCTGTAGCATTTCTAAATCTGTCAATTTGTTGTTTTACCAGGAAATCCCTAAAGTTGCCATGAAATTTGGCGAGCAGAAAAGATTTCTTGTTTTCACTGCTTCTTTAAACACGAATATTTATTGCATTTTTTTCCTTATTGAAAATAAAACTGCAAGCATCCTCCCTTTAACAGATTATTGTAGCAACTCATGTAATCCAAATAGATTTCAGGAAACAAACATAAAACTTGTATAGGATGCTCTCCTGGGTGCCTCTTCACTTAAAATCATGCATGCAGAGAGCACACAAATTCTTAAATATGGCTTTTCCCCTTCCTCATTCCCTACTGACTGCCTAAGCAGTCTGTGGTACAGTTGCCCATATTATGAACGTTAACTGTACAGCAAATGTGACCCTGCTAACAACAGGGTCATTTAGACAGAGCTGTTCATGCCCCATACCTCGTCTATTAAGTTGAAAACTACAACTCAAGCCCCTCTTCAAAAAACCCTGTGAAGGCACGGTCCTTGTTCTTAAGGCCCCTTTGTGTGTGTTCACTCTTTATGCCTCTTTCCTGGTAGAGGAGCCATGAGCAAGTTCTGTTCCATTTATCTACTTTGCTTTCATAGTGTAAAAGAAATTAATGCTCTGTGTGAATGATCCCTTAAATGCAATACAACTAAAGAGACCTCAAATTCCAGTGTTCGTCCATATTGTTTGCCAAGGCAAGCATGTAAACCAGAAGAAAGATGTTAAAAAATATATATTTTAAGGTTATAGGATTAGATTTGAACTTTAGGAAAAGATAAAAGTATATGAAGAACAATGTTCCTTTTCTTTCTGCAACCTGATTATCTTTTGGCTCACTTCCTTTTAATCATATAGCAGGTTCAGGACATGAATAAACGAAATACAGACCAGTGAGTCCAAAGTTGATAAACAGAGGACACTCTCAAGTCTGTGTCAGAGGTGTTTTGAAATTCCATTTGAAATGAGAATGTTAAATAAATACCCTAGTAACGGGATTTTGTGAGCAGAGTTTTCCTCAGTAGCTTGAGGCCAGCGCTGGCAGCTCCTTGCTGCTCTCAGTGATGGCTTCACATAGGACCCAAAATTCCTAGATCTCTTCCCTGTTGGCACTGTGTTCTCAGTGAACATTGGGAAGGAGTCTTTGGATTCTTTAGCTCTTTCTAAGACTTGGCTGGGAACCTTTTGCAGTTGAATAGCACAGGCTTTATCTTGTGAAAAGACCAGTAGTTTTTATACAGTTATATGTCTTGCCAAGTAATACACCCTATAAAGGTGTTAAAAACATAATACAAATACTATAGTTGCTCATGAGTCTAGTAGATGCTAGCAGTAACTATGAAGTATGTTTTAAGTACTGTAAATACCTGCTATAACTTATAATAATTGAGTCGCATTTTACTAGCTATCTACTAGCTCTTCATTTGTGCATTGGAAAAATCATGAAATGAACCCTTGTCACCAAGCAAACTAGATAATAGTCATTTATTGTATCACTTGGACTTGGCAGCCAGACTTTCCATTCCTGCCAGTAGGCTTTCTTAAACAGCATTTCCTAGTCAGGAGCAAGCAAGCAAATCTTAAAAAAAAAAAGTGAATAAAATAAAATACACAAATAGACAGAGTTGGTGACTGTTACCTTGGAGTAAGCAGCTAATAAGGAAGGTATGTATTTAAAGTGGATTAATTTTCACCTAGAATCATGTTTATCAACTGGAACTGGAACATTAGCAATTCAGGTTACGATGCAACAAGACCAGTCTTTTACTGCTACACTGGCAAAAACTAATGACTTTTTGCTACTGTTTAAGCACTCTGCATCCAGGCTCATATACTTTCTTTTTCTTGACAACTTTTCAAGGTGCTATTTAATTATTGGCTTCTTGACTTAATAATTTTTCAAGATGGACTGAGTACAAGGCTTTAATTCATGCTCTTTAAAATCCAATCCATCCAAAAGAATTTATCTAAGCAGAATATATATAAAAAAATGTTACTAATCCATGGCAAATTTATTATAAACAATATAGTAACCCAAGTTTTTTTTACATGCTAATTTTTTCAGAAATAACTTCATTAATCTGAAAGTAAGTTGTATAGCCTCAAGTGGCCGTTGAGGCTCTGTGATGGTAGTCTAATTCTCCAAGGCTGTGCATCCTTTCTGTCACTAGCATACACCTTGGACAGGATGAACTGCTCCACGGAACAGCTGCCTAACTCTCTCTATGGCTGTTCAAAGATCTCAGGTGACTGTTAAACATCACCTGAGATCACCCCTGTATTAGAGATAATACCTGTAATACTTCATATAGATCCTCTGGTCTGATCTCCAACATGTTAGAGCATTATAATTCATTCAGTTAGCGTATAGAAAGCACAATGATTTGTGTTTGTTGACATCATAAGTGATGTTTGCCTAAAGTAAGCATTTGTTCAAGAAAATATTTAGTTCTCAGTTTTAAAGCCACGGTATTGTGATGCAGATGCTACTATCAGTATGTGACAATATGCTTTTTATGTTCCCATTTTTTCTGATAATAGTTTTGCTAAATGATCCAGTTCAATGAAGTCAGTGTATATCATGAGAATTTCCTCTTCTATTAAACATAGAAGGAATAAGCTTCTAATTCTTATTATTAGAAGGAAAATATGTGTAAAGCATAGAATAACTTGTCCTAAAAATTCAACAACTATAATGTAAATTAACAAAACTTTTTTTTTTTTTAAATTACATTTGTTAATTTGTGATCATTTAAATGTGCATGCTTTCTCTTATTACGTGTGTAGAAAACTGTAAGATTTTGAGCTAAACATTTAGCTTTAAAAAATATGGTTTTGAAAGACTGGTAAACATATAAATAATGGCAGTGATTCCAAAGCCAAGTATGCAATAGCAAGTGAGCATATCTGTTTTCTTGAACTGATAAAATGCCTGAAACTGATAATCAATGAGGTATGTATTACTTTTCTTTAAAAAGAATTTATGTTGAAAACAGAAGTTCAAATTAAGGTATAACCCAAAGGAGATCATTTCCTACATAATGAGAGATGAGGTTCCCAAATGGAATCATGACCACATCTAGTTGACAACCGGTCACTAGGAGTGTCCCTCAGGGCTTGGTGTTAGGACCAGTGTTGTTTATCTTCATTGATGATCTGGATGAGGGGATCAAGTGGATCTTCAGTAAATTTGTGGTCAACCCAAGTTGGGTGGGAGTGTTGATCTGCTGAAGGGTAGGAAGGGTAGGCAGGCTCTGCAGAGGGGTATGTGCAAGCTGGATCAATGGGCTGTGACCAATGGTATGAAGTTCAACAAAGACAAAGTGCCGGGTCCTGCATTTGTGTCTCAACAGCCCCATGCAACGCTACAGGCCTGCAGAAGAGTGGCTGGAAACCTGCCTGACAGAAAAGGACCTGGAGGTGTTGGTTGACACATGGTTGAAGAGGAGCCAGCTTGTGCCCAGGTGGCCAAGAAGGCCAGGGGCATCCTGGCCTATATCAGCAATAGTGTAGCTAGTAAGACCAGGATAGGAATTGTCTCCCTGTACTGGGCACTAGTGACACTTCACCTTGAATACTGGGTTCAGTTTTGGGCTCCTCACTACAAGACAGACATTGAGGTCCTGGAGCAGGTCCAGAGAAGGGCAGCAAAGCTGGTGAAGGGTCTGGAGAACAAGTTTGACGAGAAAAAGCTGAGTGAACTGGAGAGTTTACTCTGTAGAAGAGAATGCTCAGGGAGGACCTTATCACTCTCTACAACTACCTGAGAAGGGGCTATAGTGAGGTGGAAGTCAGTCTCTTCTTCCAGGTAACAAGAGATAGAACAAGAGGTAATAGCCTCTAGCTGGGCCAGGGGAGGTTTAGATTGGATATTAGGAACAATTTCTTCACTGAGAGGCTGATCAGGCATTGGAACAGGGTGCCCAGGGCAGTGGTGGAATCACCATTCCTGGTAGTGTTCAAAAACTGTGTAGATGAGGCCCTCAGTGATACGATTCAGTGGTGGTCTTGGCAGGGCTGGGATAATGGTTGGACTTGGCGATATTAAAGGTCTTTTAAAACCTAATTGATTCTATGATTAGAAAATGGATGTTCAGATGTCTCTGGAAGAACTTATACAATGAAATAAATCATCTTTTCTCAACAAATATATTAGATGTTATTACATTATCATGGTTCAGGAAGAGTTATCAGTTAATACAGTTTAAACACTGTGTGTGTTGAGATAAACTGCATCACATTACTGGATCCCCAGAATAATGCTTTACATATCTGTGAGCTTTTCAGACACTAATCTCAAAGAGTTTTTCAAACACACACTCCAAAACCGATGCTGAGCTTTAATATACCCTTCTTAACAGCTGGAGAAACCCTTCATTTCTGAGCCGTGAGTAAGGTTCCAATTGAAGATGCAATACTGCTTGAACTGTGATTATTGACATCCATTGCTTGCACACCTTTTGGAGACCTCAAACCTCCATGGATGCTCACAGGAAGTAGGGACTCCCCTATGTCCTGTGAAGTCTCCAAGGAAGGTGATCTCATTGTATCCTGCAGAACATTGACACTGCTCAATTTGCAAGGGGCTGCCAGACTTATATGAAGGCAAAATAAAGCTCTGACCAACACCTCTGAACTCGTTTGTGAAGCATTCTGTATCCGCTGCAGGACTGAGTAATCACATATGCATCCTTCTGCCTACCAGGGCGCTGTGGGAGGAACCTTTTCCTGAGACTCCCTTTGGGAGGATAAGACTTCAAATGGAATGGCCAACTGAGTGCACATCTTCCCTGTATTTATGATTTAAAACATGAAAAGCTCCTTTTGACCAGCTATGTCAGCTACTCCCCACCTGTAGTGTGTGCTAATAAGGAAGATATTTGTGAGTTCTACGGGAAGTCTGGCTATAGCATAGTAATGCCTTATTCTTAGGAGTGATTGAAAAGTGAACCTGTGGCTCTCTTTAAGCGACAGGAGGCAAATTCAGAAATGGCAGTGCTTTTATAGAAACCGCAGTGGCCTTCCTGGAGATCCTTGAGCCTCTTGCACAAAGGTAATGCATCTCCTACAAGGCAGGCACATGGGGGTCTACTCTTGATCTGTCAGTAATTCAGTTCAGAGAGAATTCTTCTTTAAGGTGTGAGAAGACAGCATTCTCTTTCCTGCTAACTCAGCTCTTGGCTTGGAGGCAAAATGAATTAATTTGGTGGTATATGCCTAGGAAGATGTGACTGAAGCTTAAAAATACAGGAATGTAAAAATTCTGCTGACAAGAGTGCAATTGGACCACGGGGCTTTTTTTTTTTTTTTTTAATGTTTTTATTGAATTTGGATATTATTATTTTTTATTATTTCCATCCAAGGCTCATGAGACAGATGGCAAACCTGATCACTGAACCTCAGATGTGATAGTTCTCCTGTGGTTTATTCACATAACGGCCAGATAGTTGCCTTTTTCCTTACAAATCAAGAGTTCACAAATAGCAAATGACTCTTTGGACACAAAAAAGAATCATGCTGAGGACAAGGAGACTTCTCCCTTGAGCAGTCCATGTTAGGGACCCTTAGCTGCCTTGCTCTGACATGCCCTCTGCACCCAGGAGCTCATGGCTGTAAAGAGCCCTCCTTCAATGACAGAAAGTGAGTGGGAGAAAGGACCTTAATCAGGGTTTCAACTTTACTTCGTGGGACTTGATTTAGTAAGCTCTTAATTTATCCCTGGGAGGAGTCTTGCTGTTGCCTGCAGTTTTTCTTCAATTACTGCTCGTGAGACTAGATGACCAAATTTGATAATTCTGGGGAAGAGAGGTAGCTAATTTGGTTAGGTCAGAAACACCCAGAGCTGAAGGGAAAGACAGTCCAGGAGCAGTGGTTAGCAGGGACACGGGACTCTCATTGCTGGTTTCATGGCTCCCATGAAAATGCCTTCCTTGTCACTGTTTTCCAAGCACTATTCACCTCTCAGACCAGGAGCATGCTAGGTCATCCTGGCATGACGTCCGTAGTTTGCAACAGATGTTTGAGCTCTTGGGGTCAGCTCCCAGCTTTCCTCAAGTCAGTAGGTAAGTCTGACTTGGTCTGAGTCTAACAGAAATAGGTTTAAAGCTGGAGGATTAAAGAGCAGAGGAAAGATTTGCCTGTGAGCAGCAAATACAGCTGTCCTGTCCCTGCTCATAAGGGTGGCTATTGGACCTGCACCCTGGTGAGCATCACATTAATCCACAACCCATCAGGAGCTGTCACAGCCACGTATGACAAGGATGGGCAAAACTTAATGCTAAGGCTGGGGAATTGTAAATGATTATTAATTCCTTGAGGTCTGCTAGGGAACTATTATTTATTTTTCAGGGCTGCATATTTTAAGCCCAGAGAGATCTCT
The DNA here is from genome assembly GCA_025447955.1 of Psilopsiagon aurifrons. Taxonomy (NCBI): domain Eukaryota; kingdom Metazoa; phylum Chordata; class Aves; order Psittaciformes; family Psittacidae; genus Psilopsiagon; species Psilopsiagon aurifrons. Next base: position 13,973 of record JAOEHY010042965.1, on the reverse strand, counting down.
TCTCCTTCATGCCCAGAGGCTGAATGTTATCAGCACAAGCTATTTCAAAAGCAGCTTTTTATTGGAGTATCTGTAGCATGCGGGTTTAAGCCATATGCAAAATATCTCTCTTTCTTATCACCCCTCTCAAAATTATCTGGGAAACACAGACCTGAAGGCTTAATTGCTGTCTTTCTGAATCTCCTTGTCAGTATGGGATTCTTTACCTAGAAGCAGCTGTAGGCAGTGGACTGTAGCACAACTCTCTTGAACCCATGTGTGTGTGAAAGAGAACTGAATGAACGTGGGAGCAAGTGCAAGCAACAAAGGGTTCCTGTGTGAATATCTACTTTTTTTACCAAGTGAAAGCTCTTTACATTCTGAAGAATTGAAGCAGACTGGGGACAAGTTCCCAAAATAACTTAAATTCCATCAGCATTAGCCAGCTTAACAACAATAAAACCTAAGACCTTTAAGACATGCGGGGCCACCTCCTCCCTAGTCCTCAGCCCATGTTTGCTACTATCTGGCACCTAAATGATAAAAAAGGAAAGTATCTCTCAACAGGGACAGTACTGTGAAAGCTTTATGAATGCACGGCTAGGTTAGTCTGTCCTCATTTGTGCAACTTGGCTTACATTGTTCACTGGGTCTTTGCCAGACCTCTCTCTTGCGTAATTTTGTGGCTTGCTTTAATAAATTCACAGAAGTTTCTAGGGATGTAACTAATATTTCCCCTTCTTTCTGTAATTATACAACACCCACCACAGTGAGAACCAGGCCCTAAGTGGTGGATTTGTGCCATGATTTATAATAATTATCAAAGCCAGTGCTATAACATAGGGAAATAGAAACACCCATTTATACATTTAAAGGCTGAGAGGAGACTTTAAAAAAAATAATCTCTATAAACTCATAAGAGCAGTTATTCACCCATCCAATGAATAAATTGCCTAATTTCCTTCTGAGCAAAACCAACTTTAATTGATTTTCTGCACTGCTGATGCCGACTTTGAATAATACTGGCTTAAACCAAGAGGAGTCTCACTGAAGTCAACCTCCTTACTTGAGATTTCTGCATAGGAAAGTCAAATATAGTGATGGCAGGCATGGCATCACATCCTGCTGGTCTGACTGCAGACAAGCCCTTGTACATGGCGAGGAAAGGAGAGTTTTTGAGAAAGGTTCTCATGGTTTCAGCTTGAGCAATGTCTAAGAAAGATATTTAATATGGAGCTCCAAAATGTGTTCATTGCTTTGGAGTGTTTCCAAGCTCTTTCCTCCAAAAAGATGTTTCCAGCATATATGATTCAGGGTTAGTTATTCCAGGCTCATGTATTCCAATGGAAATGGGATGATTTTTATGTTGAGGTACTAGACAGTATGATTAAGGGTGTTGGAACTTGGACCATACAATTTAGAACCTTTTAGAACATTTCCATTCCAACATCTGACCTCATTGAATTTACTTAATATGCATTTGAAGGAATAACTTTGAAAAGTCTCTGCAACAGAAATCTGTAGTCTTTCAAAGAAGAAATTAAATGTACATACACAAAAGGTGCATTAAAATATCAAAAATTTTTTGTGGTCATAACAAATGTTCATCTCATCAGGGCTTTATGACTTATTTCATATAGCATGTTCCAGTTAACAGTGGCTACAGCATATTTCTGTGACAAAAACCCAATAACAGAGTGGCAGTGGATAGCAGCCTCACAGACTGAGCTGCAAATCCATGGCTAGAACATAAGTATACACCCCACGAAGATACTCTTGGGCTTACCTAGGTCAGAGCATTGCACCACGCGAAGATGGCACTGGCAGCGGAATGGGCACACTGGTCCAAATCCAGATATGACGGGATCATCTGTCGGAGGCATATCAGCAGACCCTTCATCCTCCAGCATAAAGTCAAAGAGGCCCTGCTGGTGGAACGGCTTGGCCAAGCATGTTGGCAGCAGTAGGACGAAGAGAAGCGCCAGCTTCATGGCTTAGTTCATCGACTCCAGGCAGAACCTAGGGATCAAAGCAGGAGATTTACAACAAAAGTAGCAGTTTCCCACAGCTGCACAGTTCCTGCTGAAGGAGGTGCAGCATATCCACCAATTGCATAACTGTTCCTTTCAATAAATGAAAACCGAATCATGAAAATAGGACAGTTATATGATAGGAGGCTGGTAACTGGTTTTCAATAAGTTTTTACAGAACAGTTTAAAAGCAACTGTAAACACATCTGTTTGCATATTTAGAGTAATATTTATTAGGATCCGGCAGCACTGTCAACTTTGTTATGCAAAACAGTCAAAACAATAAGCCACATTTTCCATGTGTCTGTTTTCTGCCAACTTAACAGTCTATTTGATTTCATTAGCATTTGTTTCATAGCAATGAGTTTGTCCCCTGGTGACAAACCTGAGGTTCCCAAACTCACTGTAAAGCAGTATTTCGTGTCTTAAGTAATATTTTTTTTAACTACCAGCTTGCTGTGTATTTGAAATTATAGCCTAATAAAACTGACTGAGAAAGAGTATGGTCTAGTGATGGGGTGGAGAGAGAGGGGGGAAGATATTTAGTTGTTAAATAAGCTATACTTCTTTCCCAGTTTAAACAGCACAATAAAATGCAATACAAAGTTGTGTTATATTGGATATTCTTGGCTTTCTTTCCAAATTTTTCACTAGGGGATTTTACGATATAAACAATGCACCCTTAAAATCCTCTGTTTTGCACTGTATAAGCACTTAAATTGATACTTCTAGTATTTTCAGCATACTTTCTAACAGCACTTCAGAACCTCACTCTTCAAACTTTCATGCTAAGGAGCAATTTTGCACAAGTATGTATTGCATTAATAGACATTAACAAGGAAAACTGCTTAAATACATGTTCTCAGGACCTAGGCTTAAATGCATTTCCACACAACGTACATTGTGCTACCTATGTTGGTGTGGGCTAAGAACAGAACAAAGATACACATCAGCCCTTTGCAGGCTTTGTATCAGGGCAGTATAGATCAGCTAATTTTCTGAAAATTATTTCATTTTTCTAATCCATGTGATTAGGAACCTTTTCTTTTAAATGGATGGCATGGTTTTGAATACAGGTGTTGCTCTTTGTAACTAAAGCAAAAACATCCACTTGCTTCTTTAGGTCAATAACTTCCAAAATGCCTCATGTAGGTGCCAGCTGGGATTAATTTTTTCTAGCAGAAATTATCTAACAGTTAGGGGCGTGGTATAGCATTCTCAGCTCTATATAGGCTGATGGAAAGATTAAAAAAAAAAAAAAATACTGGGGGAAAGGCATAGGAGGAGGTCTGTTTCCTTCTCTACACTAATATGGAACCCACCAGGTAGATGACATGGGCAGCTGATATTAGGTAAGAGTGATATATTGAGGCCTCTCTTTATAGAATACCACATTCAGGTATTTTAACAGGAGTGTTTAGTAGAAAAACGGTAAATAAATAAAAAAAGGCAGTCCTGGAATTAGATACCAGCTATATTGTGCATGGATTCAGTTTCCTTTATGAATTTCTACCTACACATGCCAACAATGCAGTCCTGCAGACTAGGGTTCTGAACTAGGGCTCAGTCTTGAAAGGATGATAAGGTTACCTTATAAAATATGCTAGTGTTTTAAAATCATAGCTTATATTCCTGTCATCTACCTACCAGGAAGATGGATTTCTAGCATCTTCATATGTCCCAAAGACTTCAATGTGAATTCCCCTGAAGGAAAACACCACTTCTGTTGTCTCTTTAAGAGACACAGTTGTTTTCTCAGTTGGACCAGAAAGCATTTTCCACTCCTGGAGCAGACATATTACCTACTGCATGCACAGAGGGGTTTCACAGACCCTGGTGTCAACTAGAGGGTCAGAGCATTTTAACATGTCCTCTCAATTCAACTCAGTGCTGTGCAAACTACTGCCATGTAGGCTGTGCCTCTGTGTGGGCCATCCTCTTGTGCTTCCTCCTGACCTGGCTCCCCACCAGCATTGGGGCTGTGTCCCTTCTCCAGCAACACCCCCATGATGCACACAGGGTACATGCAGACAAGTAAGGATGTCACAGCAAACTGGTGTTAATACGTGGTGGTGAGATCTTGCCACAGTTTAATCTAAAACAAGACTTTTGAAATAATGATTGTTATGTACAAATTGTTGTAAAATAACAATGCAATATATTAATACTTTGAAATGGGAGGACAATTTGCTAAATCATCACCATTCATCATAATTATCTGCCTTATGAAAATGATCAATAAAACATTACCCCAGTGCAATTCATTTTTCAGAATGTACATTAACATGTTCAGTAAACACTGGGAATGCTGCACACCAACACTGGCAATCAGGACTTTTTAGAGAGCTTCTCCAGCTCTTTTTTATGTATTCATACATTTAAAAAATATTTTTAAATACTTAAAACTGCTTGTATTCCCCCCCTCTCTTCCCCCAGGGTCGCTGCTGAAGCACCGTCCATCCTAAGAATGCATAATCAGGATCTTATCCTGGAGTTAAATTACAACCCCTAGAAAAAACACTCAAAACAATGTAAAGGCACTTTAGAAGTGTCTTTACACTTTACTTCTTGTTCACATTAATATTGATGACTTTACTTATCTCAGTTAAACCCTGTCTTAGGCCTTTTCCTTTAGTCTATGCTTTGTCAAAACAAGAATAATATCAGTAAGAGCTGTGTGTAAAGGACAACAAAGGATATCAACTATCTAATCTAATGACACAGCAGAGAAAATAGCAGACACAAACTATTAATCAGGAAATAGAAATGTGTCTGCATATCTTTATTCACATCAATATTTGTACAGCAAGCACATGTATCTGCTCCTATTGTTTGCATGTGTAAATGAACATAAACAGAATATGACATATACAAAAACTATATTAGTAAGAAATGTTTACATTTTACTCACAAAAAAAAAAATGGGGTAGCAGGGTGGGGGAGTGGAATCTGAATCCTTAAAGGTCTGCGACACAATATTTATGTCTACAGAACATAACTGTTTAAATTTGCTTTAATTATGTGTTTACAATGAGGAAGACTTTTCCACAAACAGAGGAAACTATACCATAGACTTGGCCACATTTCAGTTTAAAATACCACTGGAAATATGCTTCATCAGTTCACGTCACCACTGTATTGGTGGTCTTCTTGTCAGTTTACCTTTGCATTAAGTTTTAAATATTAGTTCACCTACTGTCAAAAATCTCTTAAAATGCCACAGAAGACAAATCAAACAATATATGCAGTTTCAAAAAAAGCCAAACCAAAACCCTACACTGCATGCTTTACCCATTTTGTGTAATAAAGTCTAAATGTGCAAACAGAGGAGTTAGAGGTTTTAAAGAGATTAAAACTTTGTTAACAGGAGTTTCAGCTCCATGAATTTTCTTTTCTACTACTTCACTTGTAGGAACTTTCTTTAAATGTAAGTCCCTTGTTTGTACACTGTAACATAGCACTCTCTAACATTACAAAGTCATACACTGAGCCCGTTTAACTAACTACTACACATTATTTTCTCTGAAACCGAAATTATATTCATTAGTGTTTGGAATGCAAATGAAGAAATGCAAACGAAAAAGAAATCACGTAGTGCAATTTAAAACAGAAATGTAAGTACTCACACATTTTTTACACTCACTACATTGCCGATTCTCAACACTGGATTGCAAACAAAGAATATACTGCTGCAAAAGTTTACAGTAAGGAAAAAGAAAGGACTATAGCAGTGCTTATACAAATCAAAACAAGAAACAGAAAAGTCAAATAAACAGTAGGAAATCTGCACAGTCTTTGAGAATGTATTCTCACGTTCCCAAGAAACAGAAGTGCTGAATACAAAACTTAACATTGCTAAACATTTAGTAGGATTTCTTCCTCACTTCTCTTAAAATTCAACTAGTTCTTGCCGTAGACTTGCCTGAAGTTTTATTAGTGCAGCATAGTTCAGGAGAATTACTGAAAACCGTACCTTTTAATCCAGGGATTTGCAACAGGAGCTCTCAAAGCTGAGATGCAATTAAACTAAATATTCAACCCAGGCAAAAGGCTTTGCAGGTGTGGAAAGGAGGAGGGGGTAAGTTCAGCTCAGTGACTGTCACTTGGTGGAAAAACCCTCCTGCTTCTATTCCATAGCACAGTTAAAAAATAAGGTTTCTCTCAATGAACACACTCCAGGCTGACACCCACATTAGATCATATGGTAATGATATGTCTCCTGTATTGTAGCCAGGAACTTTATCAGCTCTTTTGCTTTCTTTTCCTCCTTTTTCTTTTTCATTTGCTTGTTTTCTTTTTTGTCTGTTTAGAATCCTAAACTACTTCTACACTATAAGACAGATTCTTAGCTGCAATTCATCTTATTTTATTTATGTCCTTATAACATACATTCAGGAAATTTTTTTTGGTTTTAACTTCGGGTTTTTTTCTGACTCATTACTGGGAAAAATGTTTGGCTGTTCCTCTTGTTTATAGTATTTGTAATTCAAGGAAATGATATAAAATTAAATTTGGAGTTAGTCAAAGTAGATATTATATCAGAAAAAAAGGGGTAGCTTCAGGTAAAACTATTTAAACAGATATCAACCTGCCTTTGCTTATGCTATATTAATGTCAAACCAAGTAGTACATGGTAATATGCTATTATCTTGGCTAATAATAGAGCTTTGATGCATTTCTTCAAACTACTGTATTTTTTATACATATATAAAAATCACGTTTTCATTAGTAGAACAATTCTAGCATTTGTGGTTAGAACTCTTTTATATAAACTTTGCTCTTTTTTAACTTCTTTCTTACCAGGACAGCAAAGCAGAAGGAAAATTAGATTTAACTGGGTTTTGGGGCTGGGTGAGTTTTTTGGGGTTTCTGGTTTTTTTGAGACAGTGAAGATTTTTTTGAAGCATGAAAGGAAAAATGTATCCTACTTATTGTTCAGATTTACATTTTAATTTAGTAATTTCTGTTTTGATGCAAATATCAATGGAACTTAAAATGTGATTTCTCTATTCCTGCAAAAATTTAAAATCCTAGCAAACTGAGAGCAAATAAAATAATTACTATTTATGTAGCAATTAAAAACACATTGTGGACATGTGTAGCTTCCGTTTGCTGTTAGTTGTCCTATCGAAATACTGAAGGCTTGTGTCTCTGTGTTTTGACTTGTATTCTTTTGTTTCTGCCCCTAGGGTAAGACCAGGTGCAAATCAGAAATTAAAGCCTGTAAAATGTGAAATGATGTTTAAAAGAAGTCTGAATTCATAGAAACACAATAAACTCTTGAAATTTTATTTATTCTCTTAATTTAATTTCAAGAAGAGACATTAAAACAACTCATAATTGTCTTCTTTTGGTGGAAGAAAACATGGTAGAATAGTTGATAGGTTTGGTCAGTGTAGCACAAAGGTATAATCAGATACCTTACATTACAACACTCTAAAAGTTAAGGATCATTTATTCACTCCTGGTCCTTAAGCTAAGTTCTTCCCCCTGCCTTTTCACTGGCTTCAAAACTGCTAAAGATTTTTGTTGTGACATTTTTCTACATATGATTGGTGGTGTTCCAAGCTTTCATGCTTACAACAAAGCCTTATCTTTGTCCAGAAGTGTCGCCATGAGGCTTGCTGAAATCTTGGCTGCATCTTAGTAATGTCAGTTATTTGAACCTTGGTCAAGAGCTGCATCTGGTGTTTAAAAACATTTCAAAGCAAGATTTTGATGAGGAACAGGTCAGGGTAAACTTGTTGTCGGTTTGTTTCACAAAACCCATTCATATCCTCTCCCAGTACAATTATAATGCATTTGTTCTGGTACCTGTTATGGGGTTGAAAGGTGATATAATTTAATAGCTACGTCATCTCTTTGGAGGCACAGGAGATGATGGGCAGCCACCTCTTCTTCTTTTTTGTCTTGGGCATCAGGAAGAGTCAAACAAATGCATGAAGACTGAGGTGGGAACAGGTGGAGCAAGGGTGCCTGCTGGGTGGACTGGGACTCTGCCTGTAGAGGAACCGCTGCCCATGGAGGGAGAATTTCCCTGCTTTTTTTTTTAACGAAGTCCATCCTGAGTAGCTCAGAGGGGGAAAATATTACCACCTTCAGGAATTATGAGAACATTTATGCTGCGTATACCACAGGTTATTAGGTTAATAGCCATATGTAAAAGGGGTACATGTTAGGCATTCATGCCCTCCTGAAATGCAAAATGGAGTATGTGAAGGACTGAGCAACTGAATGGGAGAGGACTTACAACACTGAATATTGGTGCAGAGCACTATTAATTGTTACAAGTCATTTCCATGATTTTACGGGAATGTGGAATCCTTTCTGATGCCCTTAACACGACTCTTTGCCCCCTGCTATGCTACTCAGGAGATAAACAACTCTTAAAAAAACCCAACCCAGCAATGATATGAAATCATTATATAATCTTAAGGCCCATGACTATAGTCAGGGCCCAGCACTGATAAGGTCCCCTTCCCAATCTGACCTACCTGACTACAGTTTAGTCAATACAAAAATAATAATTATTAGAACAATCTTGGTTTCTATACAACTTTATAACTCCAATTTAACAAACTTACAGGGCTACATGCTGCTCCTGATACTGATTCCGAGAAAGTTACAGGCAACTGCATATTAATGTTACTTATATAAGTCTTTTTATTAAATTTTGATGGATAGCATCTGCTTCATTTACTTGGACCTTTCAAAGGCCAGTGGTGGGAGAGAAGACAAGAAGCCTGCTGCCTGCTGCTGACTGCTCTGCCTGGGTCCAGTGGAAGTCTCTGCAGGAAGGAGATGAACAGATGCCATGTAGGGAGCAAATATACCCTGGGGGAATTGCTCCTGGAGACTGGGGCTGGGCTGAGAGAGAGACACCAGGAAGGCATTCAGTGCTGCCAGCACAGGTTGCAGACTCTCCAGAAGAGCAGGGAGCTGACATAATCTGCCCCTGGGCACGGACAGAAAGGCTTATATTTTTAGGGAGCATGGGGAATAAAAAAAAAAAAAGGTAGCCTTTATTGCAATCCAGAATATATCTGGAAGAAAACCAAAGCAGGAAGACAGGATCTGTCCTGAAGGAACATGGTGGCCCAGAGACTCAGGTTCTTCCTCATTCTAAGTTTCCACTATAGAAAAGGGCATTTTTTCTTGGGCTGCCTTCTAATATATCCTAGCTTTGTTGATCAAAGACTGATTAGCGTTGTTGTGGTAAAGAAGAGAGGCAGGCAAATCTGTCTCAAAGTCCTCATGAACAAGCCAGGTAAGTGCCAATCTCCATCAGGAAGGACTGAATCAGATTGTTTGGCTGTCTCTCAGGGACCTTCTTCACCTCCCCTGTATCTCATGTCTAGGCTTTACTAGCTTGGCATCCTCCATGTTTTCTAATATACTACTGCCTGTTTCTCCTCCCCTTTCTACACTAGGCACAGCAGTTTCTTCCAATCACGTGTAGTAAAGTGTTCTTACCATAGCAATGGAGTTCCTCTAACAAAAATGCAAGTAAATACTGACCCAAGTTTAGCAAACATTGATCCAGGTAAATATTGACCTATGCACAGGCTGACAAAGTAGCTAAAGAGACTGAAATATAATTTCTGGATATTCTCAGTACCAAAGTTTTCTTCAGTGTTCTGTAACCTCACAAATGATAGTTCTGAACTTCTTGACATCTCTACAGATCAAAAAGATTGATTTTACAGATTTTGGATGTGTGCTACCAGTAGCATTATTTTTCTGTGAAAGCACTTCTTGTGTAACTATTTGAACTAAATGCAACAAAACTTCAAAAGAGAGAGCCCTCTGTTTGAAGGAATAGTCTCTTCCCTCACTGTCTGTCTTCCCTACTCTCCCTTTCCCACTCTGCCAGATAATGTACTGTGTACCCTTCATGGTCATCTCCCTGCTCCTTCTGAAGGGAATCTGTGGGATCTGTAAGGTCACTGTAGCAAACAAATTCAAATTATCTTCAGCTGAAGTATCCAGTGTGTGATTATGTCCTTTACTTTGGCCTCTTTTCTTTGGAAAATTCAAACTGTTAATGGACTCGACACTGGCTTTCCTTTCTGCTGGCATTTCTATTCTCTCCTGAATCAAATTTTCTTGTGCAGGTGTATCCAGCAGCTGCAGAAGCTAGCCACATATCAATGTAGTCTTACTACTCATGATGATTTCAAATGCTCTGAATTTAACTTCCACCCTTGAGCAGGAAGCCTGTCCTAATTATTCCTCATGCTTTTGTAGAACAAACATACATTTAGAGATCACTGTTGCCTCTCTCCCTCAAAAAAGCAGCAAATGGGTAAAACTAGACTTTGCCTAAATCTTCCCAGCTCCAGACACCCTTGATGGGTGAGAGAAAAGTGATTATGGACCAAAGACACCAGAACATCACTTTGACTTTACCTCTTCACCTTTAATTTACCATAAAGAAAACATATGCAAAAACATTTGCTGTTGCACACACTGTTGTTGCACACATATCTCTCAGGTATACTCAGGTGCTCCACTTGCTGCATTTCAATGATAGACAGCATTACATTTTGATTCTGCTTGGCTTCTGTGCAAGTATCAGCAATCTCCTGTCCTCCAGAAAATCTCACACATGAAGGAGTCTGCTGACAGATGCCCCTCAGCAAAGGTACCAGAGGCTAAAACTCCCTCATAGAAGCCACATTCCCAACAAAGTGTGTCACTGGGAGTGTGGGCCATGAAAAAGGCAGTGATGAATGGAGAGAAGAAAGGATTAGTTTACGTAAGAGGAGGTGAAATTTCAAGTCAGCAGCTGTTTCATCCGATTTTGGCCTTTCTTCGTATTTTGCAGTACCTTGAGTTGCGGTCCAACCATTTTCAAAGTTCATATGAAAAATCCAAACTTTGATTCTCATTTTGATGGCCCTGAGATCATGCTCTGGATAAACCTCGTCATCACAGCTGGATTACACAATGCCTAGAAAAGGATGGCAGTAATTCATGCAGATGTTGGAACTGTACTCCTCGCATGTCATCAGTTAGTAAGGGGTTATGAACCAGCATTCAAAATGAGACACATCCTGTGCAGCTCTGAACAGCCTATTCCCAGATTATGAAAAACATGTGAATGGACAGGTCATCCTCAAGTTTCAGTGTAGTCATCACTGACAGTAAACTTTTTCAGGGGGAGCTAATAACTGCATTACTGAGGAAAGTCCTGAAAAAAAGGAGTGGAATAGAAAAAAAGGACCTTTATAGCAGAATTTGTGCCTGTGTGTGCATTAAAATGCTTGCTTTTATACGTTGGCAATTTGCTGAGGAAATACAGAATTTTTAACTTCAGCTAAACATATGAAATGGTGACTTTGAAGATGCAATGACATCACAAAACTTACTGATTTTTTTTTTTGATTGTGTGACCTTATTATAGAGAAGAACTACTGAGAATCTTAAGGTGTATGGTGATGAGTTACATGAGAAACAGCCCTGTCTAAACAGGGTGTGTCCTATGGGGTTCAAATGGAAAAGATGTGCATTTGAGTCAATTTAAAAACATAATAAAAATAATGATGTGGGAGCAGAATCCAATTAGCACAGATGACATCTAGTATTTAGGATGGAGAAGTGATCATGAGAATACACTACCCTGCACCCAAATTTTACCTGATTTGAAGACATGGAAAAGTAGAACATAAATCTTTTCAAGAAATCATAGCTCCTAATAAGAAATAAAAAAGAAAAATCTTGACTGCTTAAAGCATCTTTTTCTATCAAAATAGAATCAGATTTCTTCCAAGGTCACTTGGAATTGGGGTCATCAGCCATCACATACTTCTATGTTACAGTGTTGTTCAGGGAGCAGTCTACAAAATATCCACTGCATTTCATTTAGTGTTTGAAGAGACATTAACTTGGCATTAACCACATATGTGCTTTCTTTTGACTGCTATTTAAAGCGCATTCTACTTTTATTCTGCTGACCAAGTAATTGCACTGATGTTCTTCAACAGTAACTTTTTATAGTTAACCTGGATAAAACATAGTGAGGTTTTCTAAATAAAATAAAGTTTAATTCTACATGTAAAACCTTTTAATGCAACAGCAGTTCTTTCAGTCATCAAATTACAGTAGAATGTTTGCCCTGTCCTGGGTTCAGCAGTAGCATTCATTGTTTCTCCTTCTTAGTAGCTGGTGCAGTGATGTGGTCTTGACTTTCCACTTGGGAACAGCACTGATAACACCGATGTTTTCAGGTGCTGCTCAGTAATGTTTACTCTGAGCAAGGACTTTCTGAGCCTCATGCTTTGCCAGGGAGGAGAGGAAGCAAGGAGGAAGCAGAAACAGGACACCTGACCCAAACTGACCAAAGAGGTATTCCATACCACAGCACGTCACGCCCACTGTATAAACTGGGGGCAGTCACTTGGAAGGGTTAGACCACTGCTCGGGTCAGGCTGGGTTTTGGTGGGCGAGTGGTGATCAGTTGTTTCTCGTCCCTTATTATTTCCCTTATCATTATTATTATTGGTGGTAGCAGCAGCGGTTTGTGTTATACCTCAGTTATTGGACTGCTCTTATCTCAACCTGCAGGAGTTACATTCTTTCGATTCTCCACCCCATCCCTTTGGGAGCAGGGGGGGAAAGGAAGGGAGTGAGAGAGAGGCTGCACGGCTGACTGAGCTTAAATCACAACAGTAATCAGAAAAAAAAGTGAAGGCTATCCTTTGTCTACATTATTAATTGTTTTATTTCCTTCTTTGCAACATGTTTTTCAGTTACTTCTTTGTTCCATACTGTGTTCTTGGAGAAACTTGTGGTTCCAAAAAGACCAGCCACACTTTCATTTAGAGGATAACATACATGCCCATTGTGCTTCAATTGAATAAAAGTTAAATTATGATTATGAATATTCTTGTTTTGCATATATTTGTCTCATTTGGGGGGGGGTTAGTTGTTTTTTGATTGGGTTTTTCTTTTTAGATCTGTTTATGTAATAGATGAATTTATGAGCAGGCTGGCACACATCCCCAGACACATAAATCATAAAATCTTATTGAAATTGCAACATCCTGTAATTTATGCCATTTCAAAATTTAGGAACTGAATTTCTTGATTCATCATCATCTACCATAATATATCAGGAACTCAAACCCTTTGAGATCTAAGTCATGTTTTGGGAAAGTGGCTGACAGTTTTGCAAAATATCTCTAATAGACCTGACTTTTGAAGAGCAGTGTTTGAAAATCGGGTATTGCATAATGCACTGGAGGGTGGACATAAGAAAACAGCCAGGCACCCACACCAACCAATATCTTCTGAAAATCTCAGTATATTGAACTAGTTTGAATCTATCAACTAAATGTAAGGATGGAGTTGTTTTGCTTTACATGTAAAAATTAAATAAGATGTTTCAAACTGAAACTCTCAGCTTTTTTTGACATGGTGGAAAGTTTGTTTCTGAAAAAGCCACACGTTTGCAAGCAAAGACCTATTCAAAGGTTGTTCTTCATTTATAAAACCAAACCACTGCGAATTGGATCTTGAGACTTGGATAGGTTGGAACAGGCATTTGTCATGTTGTTAAAGGTCTTCAATGGTGTTCCTGTACCCTGTGTCTCCTCCAAACTGTTTGAATCAGTTCTGCAAGAAGAATTATCTATCTTTCAGTCAAAATTAGAAAATACAGCTCTTCAAGGAGGAGTTCACACTGTATGCAACCCATTCACAGCCTTCAATGCCATTTTTATATCAACTTAAAATGAGAAACATTTGGCAAAAGAAGCAACAGAACTAAGTCACAAAAATAGCAAATTATTTTTGAAAGTGGAAAACAAAGGAAAAAAAAAACATGTTTTAAAATGCATCTAAGAAAATTGTAATACTTTTGAGGACTTTGGACAATATTTCAGGCCTCATAAAAGCCTTTTTTTTTTTTTTTTTTTTTTTTTTGGTGCGTTTTTTTTTTTTTTTTTTCCCCGATAAAACTTT